>CAEGAG010250744.1:0-54460 GCA_903067065.1 Brachyrhaphis terrabensis
ACAGTATATATATATATATATATATATATATATATGCATTTGAACAGCGCCAGAGTTCACTTCAACCGAATCAAGACCTATGTTTTTAGGCAAACTAGAGTTTGCTTTTTTGGTCCGCATCAGAGTTCGATTGCACATTCACACTTCCCCAAATGAACCAAACTTTCTAGACAAATGAACTACAGTTCCATTAAAGTGGGCTAAACATGGCTGGTGTGAATGCACCTCAAATTTCTCTCCCTGTTTAGAGATTTAGTTAATAGAGTTAATTCACATTAAATATTTTTTTTTCTTGTCGAAAACTGTAAAGAAGGATGCTGTACATGTATACGTGAGTAGAGGTAGTATTGTTGTGTATGTGTGAGAAATAAACAACAATGTTGTTTATTTCAATTTGAACATAGGTCAAATTTAAACAATTTGACCTATGTTCAAATTTAAACAAAACCCATACAAGATACAAGCAGAAAAGGCATTAAAACTCATGCCAATGCACCAGGGAGTAAAAAACAAACCGATTCACATTAATAGAGAGATAGCCATTGTAATAGCTGGCACGTGTAGACATGACAAACATTCGAGGCACTCTAGAAACACACACGCTGGGAACATTGTTACGACAGGGCAGCTGAGCACATGCCTTCACATAACTGAAGGTGGTGTGTTGAGCACTGGCCAGCAGCCTGAGTGTGTGTGTATCTTCCAGCTCCTATGTGGGGGTGTAGATGAGGTGCGGCTGGCTTTTTCAGGTTAAGGGAGTTGTGACATGCCCCTCCAACAGACCCATTAATCAGTAGCCTCAAAAGAGAGGTCGAGAATACAGCACAGACACACACAGGCGTCAGCAATGGCCAATTCAGCTATTTCATACACACACAGTCACCAACAAATTTCCAGTAATGTGTGCCAACAAGCACTAACACACAGACAGCAGGAATACTCACTCTGTTATGTAAACGGCTTTGGCACTCCGTGCCTCAGGCCTTACATGCCACACCTTCCACTATGTAGTAGTGTTTGTCTTTGTGTGTTTAAGGTGTGAATGCCCCTATAATCAGGAAATTATTTCATAGGCTCAAAGAGACACCTTCAGTTTTCACAAAATCTCTACAGAAAAACTTTTAAAGACTTTATCCATTTGGTTTATTATAGGTAGACTAACAAAACATTACTTTTAAGATGAAACAAGAGTGCTAAAGGAGCAAGCAGGATGAAATACAAAATTATGGCTCCCACATACTCAGGTGTATGCGATTCGTATTCTGTGAGCCACACAAACTGTGTGCCAAAGTATGTGGGGGACTTCACTGCTAGGGGAAGGAATCAGTCCACCTCATGTCTTGATATATCTATACGATATATTCTATAGGATCAAGGACATATGGTCATTGCAGATACCACAATATAGTAATTCTGCAATACATGAAAAGTTTCCACACAGACTATAACTCAATATACATCTACCTAGAAATAAACACCAATTAAGGATGGGCAGATATGGATTTTTAACCGTTTTAACTAAAAATACAACACTTCATGATTCTAGCAAAATAAAAAAATATCAGAGTAATTTTTATTTAAAAATGAAAACCAGAAATTCATCCTAAAGTTGCAAAAATATTTTTACATTTATCATTAGTTCTGATAAATGTAAAATAATAACATAAACGGTTATTCAGTATTAATTTGGTTCTGAGACTTTATAGAATATGCGGATGCCAAGAAAACTTGTTTCTTGATCAGAATTTTAAAACATACGTTTTTGATGTTAGCTGGTTTATTAGTCAGGCTATTTGCTAAGGTAGCTAGGGTGCAGTCAGACATGCTGCACGTTGTTTGCCAAACTTAGCTTTAATAAAAGTTAATAAAGACGAGGGGTTGGAATCCTAGTCCCAAAGCATGACTCTACCTGGCAACCAGAAAACTGTCCTAATAGAAAGATTTGTCTATCTGGTAATGGAGGGGAACGTGTTACAGGTTTCTTCTATTCAGCTGATTACCAGTTTATAAGAAACTAGTTTACAGAGTAGAACATTATAGTGGGTTTGAAACTATAACGTTTTAAAACCTCGGCTAAAGCCATTTTAAAAAGCTAAATGCTAGGGCTTCAGCAGAGGTGATCTTTGAAAATTCTGTTTCTTTTCAGCATTCGTTGAACAGCAGCTAAATGGCAATACTGGGAGGAAAAGCATAGAGTAGAGTCACTGCTCCTATGCATTGAAAGAGGTGAGAAACAGAGAAGTGGTTCAATTATTTGAAGTGTTTGGGGGGTTTTTTCTAGCTTTTCCCACTAAGAGAGGATCAAAAATTCATTAGTGAGAGTATATGTCCCCTCTTGGCTGTGAATGTTTTGGCATCTCTCAAAATGAGCAGCAGAGTCACTGTGGAGAGGGATGTCTTTGATTCCCGTCTGGACCTGTTATATCTGCAGCCCCTTCTTGAATGTGTGGATTATTAAAACGTGGGGTTGGATATCCGGAAGTCATAAAATAGAAAATATGAACATAGCACAAAAAATATCTCCCTTAACAGTCAATGTTAAGGGAGATCTAAACCAACATATAGATCTTCAACCATATTGTGAATATATCCTAGATATATGCATGTGCCTCTAAGCAATGCATTTAATTTTGTCGCACCTAAACATGAAACCTAATGGCAGTCTGTGAAATCAACCTTATTTAGCTCCTGTCTATGATTAACTGGGAACATGTTTTTATAGGTAGCACACCTCTGAGTTTTAGTATTTGAGAAAATTAGGAGTCTGTTTTATGAGCCAAGATGCATTTTTATGTCTAATAGGTGGCGTAAATCAATGTGTCAGTAGCTAAATTATTAAAAACTTGCTTTTACAGCTATAAATAAAGACATTTCTGTTGGGCTGACATGCTGTAGGTTTGGTTCCATCTGAACCCATCTGTGCATGACAGAACTGAGAAAAGAGTAAGGCTGCAAGAAAATGTAGTTATTGGTAAATTTATAGGTTGTTATAAGTAAATCAGAAATACTATTGCAGTTGAGATGACGACAAATGAAATGAATGAGAACAAAAGCGATAGAATTTCACAGTTAGAAATGCAAGACCCTTCTTCAAACTACAGCTTAGTCATTCTCTCTTCTTGGCTGGACTGGTACATTGTCAGTGAAATACAGCAATTACCTTACATGCCCATAGTCAGTATGCTGATGCATTGCTAGAGGCACCCGACCTTGCACAGTGGAAGAAAGTGAAAGTGACCGACCCTCATTATATTGGTCAGAAACACCTCAAGCAAGATATTTAACCCATACATTTATCAGCGGGGCTAAACGGCATTGGTGGGAGAGTTTTGTGGAGAACTTTTGCTGTGAGTGTTTATGTCCACTTCATAAAAGCCAGGAAAGTAGCACTAAAAGAGCATATATTAAAGTTTTCTATTAAACAGCGAAGTACAGGAATTACTAGAGCTATAATTCAGATGGATAAAAGTCTAGCTAATGGTCATCAGTTACACACCTGTGAGTTTTTCATTCACTGAATAATTTCTTTGTAGGTGAAGAAGATAGACTGCCCTCATATTTCCAACTATAACATTAATTTCCAATTTCATTTAACCTTTACTAATTTGTTCAATGAGGCTCTTTTTTAGACTGAACAATACAATACCAGCTTTACAGAAAACAAAGTCCTACTAAAAGCATGCACTTAGCGAAAGAAAATATGTGTACCTGAGTTTTTTTTAAAGACAGAAGAGATTGTAGTCTTGAACTGATGACTTCATCAGATCAAACAGAGAGCAACTGCCAGATAAGGAGTTTTCTCAACACATCAAAACATTCCAAGTTCAATTTATAAAGCTACAAAAACCTTGGAGTGAGCTTAAGAGTTGATGGATACCACAAAAGCCTTGTTCAGACTACTTCTTTACAGCTTCCTCATTCTAAGAGCAGCAATAAATCCTGTTTTTGTACTTGTGCTGAGGCAGTGATTCGGCCAGAGGTCAAACCACTGAGACAGATGAAAACATTAGATTGTCTGTAGGCCCATTAAAAAGAAAATTGCTGAGGATCACCAAAAGGTTTCTGTTTGCAGCAAGATCAGTAGTGTTATGGTAAAAGGTTACTGTTATATGTTATGACTATGTCAGTAAACACCCAAACTTTGATATATTTGATATCTTCTGGTAAATTGCGAACAAACTAACGTCTGACATTCATTCCAGCATCTTTTGTAACATTCCTGACTGCTTATGAGAGGAAAACATCAGGTCCATTTTTGATTTGTTGCACATTTTTCTTCTCTTTCTTCATTTTCTTGTTCTTTGTCAGTGTCACACTCATCCACAGCGGGGAATGCGGTTTAGCTAAATTCTTATGTTAGTATAAAGCTATTGTTATCGAAGAAAGAGAGACTTCCTGGAAATCTCAGCAAGTGCACACATTCCTCTGATCAGATTAAAACAGGATGCATAAGTTAAACTCTTAAAGTTCCTGCCTTTGAAAATGTTCCAACATGGTTTGTGACACACAACTCCTTTCTGCACTGCTGCACCTGTCATGTAAAATGACATGGAGCAGTCTGAGCTTTTGCATTAATTCACATGACCAATCCACAGTGAATAATAATCAGTTTTACACAAATAGTGCTGCAAAAAAGTATAACCCGCTGATATTTATCAGTCTGGAATCACTTTCAACGCCACCAAAATTTTTGAGACTCTAGCAAATCATAGTGAGAACCACTACCCACAAATGGACAAAACATGGAACAGTAGTGAACCTTCAAAGAGAGGTCAGTCTACCAATATTACTCCAAGAGTGCATCTCGGTCTTAAACATGTGATCACAAAATAACCCAGAACAACATTTCAAGCAAAAATTAAGGCTTTTGAGTGGCTTGAATAAAGGTTGAAATGGTGTGCCACTTTTTAATACTCAAAAACCACCCACTCCGAGTAATTTCCTTTTTTTTTTTTTACATAAGGTGGTTTGAATAGCCTTTTTTTAAAAATTGTTTGATGATCTGAAATGCAAATGTGACAAAAAGGCAAAAAAGAAGACATTTGAAGGGGGACACATCTTTTTCACTACACGGCACAATATGAAGCCACAGCATAAAAAAACAGTACGTAAGTGACAGAGAGCTGAGAGACCACAGAGCTTGAAATGGAAATGATCAAAGTCGATCTTCACCTGCCATCATCTTCTGGGCCTCATATGGCTCCATGTAACCATCGTTTTCAGTTGCAACTTTTTCAGTTGTGGTCTGAGCACCACCGGCCTGCTCTGCATCGAAAGGGTCAGCGTAGTCTTCGAGGATAATCAGCTGTGTGAGACAAAGAAAGAAAAGTAAGATTAGGACAAGCATCAGAGAGGGACAGCTCTGGCTCAAGAGGGAACTGGGGACATCCACTGAGACGAGCCAGAAAATAAAGGGAGAAATGCATAAATAATAGCGAACCTCTATATGCCTCAGCACAAAGCCACAATGCCTCAGCTTATAGCCTCAAATCACGCTCTGCGCTACTGCTGGTCTGCCTAATTATACAATATCCCAGTGACAGGACTACATTTTATACGTGGAAGACAGAAGACCACAACTGCTCAACTTTCATAAGAGAAACACTATGGCAGATTTATGCCAAGCTTGCAGTGAGCCACAGCTAATTGCAGTCCTGCTCTTTTGCTGAGTTTTTTGTGCAATGGATAGCAATTAAGTGGACGTCCTGAGACCCAGAAATACAACTCAAAGCTTTGGGGAATGGAGTAGGTCCATGACAATGGTGCCTTAGGAGACCTTTTTTTTTCTTGAGATGTTAGTTTCATTTGAGAGGAACAATATGTCATTTCAAAGTTATAGCTGTACCTTTTGTGGTCTTAGCCACTGGTTTTAATGAGGGATAGCAGCAGTTTAGACATCTTATAGAGAAACAAATGTTCTCTCAGTTCCAATCAAGACCAAACATGGAAACATTTAAAATGCCAAAATTTTATTGAGTTTGAAAGCATGTAAAAACATTCTAAGGGTTAAAACCACTGCACAAAATAAGAAAACAACAAAACAAATGTGAGACAATAAAAATGACTGGCACTACACCCAATGACTCATGCATAACAGGAAGGGATTTGGTTTCATTACAAACAAGCTCCTCAGTCATTTGTTGGATGAGGCAGAGAAGGGAGGACTGGAAGAGGGCCGAGCGTTGTGCCCACCAAACAGCTCCCCCACAAAGCCAGATTTCCTTAGAGCCTATATCCAAAGTTGCAAAATAAAAAACACACTCCCAAACACCCAACCACCAGCCTGCATATGGAGGCCACCCAACTAAACCATGTCAATAAAGTTGTAACTGAGAAAGTCATTCCAAATTACAGACTTTGTAATGACTCTTAGCTAAAGACACATGTTGAAAAATTTCCAAGAGTTAAATGTCAGAAAGTTCACTGGGGGATATTCTATAAACCGCTTAGTGACAAAGTAGTCCTGGCAGGTATGTTTCTGCACTGATCATCTCAACTATACACAGATTAAGCAATAACAACAGAGGAAGTCGGTAAAGTGGATGAGTTCTTAGCAGCAACTGTGTGTTAAATCTGTTTCCCTCTCCATCTGTTCAGAGGGAAAAATAATCACTTTTCTGCCACTGCATTATTACAGGTTTCTAGAATGTTTTACTTCTTCTTATTCAAGCTCAGGGAAAAATCAAACACATTTTCCGCATTTGTTTTGATCGGCATAAAATAAACATATTTTACTCACAAGTTTGATTAAATCCAGTCGGTCAGATAAGAAAAATCTTCACAGCCCAAGAAAACTGAGTAATTATGCATTTCTGGTACACTTGTCACTATAATCCAGTGGCTTATTGCAAGAAATCTCAAATAATAATAATCATATCCTGTTATATCTAATCAAATATGGCAGTAATGATTTCAAAGATAAAGAGAAATGGACACTAGCTGTCAGATCTTGATTCTTACATCCCCTAAGCAATGCTTTACCATAACATTATTCATTATAACAGAAGTGGACTAACAATTTAGCTGCTAACTAAAATAATAAAATTTTAGCTTAATCACCAAAGACTGCTGACCGATGGATTGGTCAGAGACTCGACTGTCTGATATCTTTGTTTAGACATGTCTGCAGTTTATTCAGGTTGAGATAGAACCAGACTTTCAGCAGATAGCAGGAAGGCTAAAAAAGTAAAGCAAAGAAAAATATATTTTGAATGCAATTTTTATATCTTCTTGTATTATGACTCTTAAAGACATCAGATTGCCAATATGGATTTTTGCCCAAAGTCAAATTTTTACAGAAGTCCAAAAAATTATATTTGATAAATCTCTGGACTGTACGCATTGGAATAATTAAGTAATTAAGCATTTATTTGTACAATGCCCATCGAGACAAAAATCACAATTTTATGTGAAGAAGAAAACTAAAAAAAAAAAGAAAATAGAACAGTACACTCAAACAGCTAATCGAAAGAAATTGTCTTTTAAAGCTTAACATAGTTCACAGTCCTCAAATAAAGTAGCTCAAGTCCATTTTTCACAATTATGACCTAAAAAAGTCTTGCTTTTATTAATTTACACTGGCAGATTTCCCTGTATGCAAATCATATCATCAGATCTAGCTGAATATTTTTCCCATATTAATTTTTAACAGCGCTCCTTCCTTGAACTCAACCACCTTACTGCACCTTTGTCGCGGACCAGTGTGTGTTTGGACATGCTTCAGGAAATAATGGAAATAACTTATTGAGTTATGCACTCCAAAAGCATGACATCATCGTTTTGCCTTTCCTGTTGACATAATCTAGGAAACATCCAGGGCGAGTGATGAAAACTCCTGATAGCGATACACCAACAGATTCAATGCAGTCAAAGACAAAAGTACTACACAAAATTAACCTTCGAAACACACACTGTGCCTTTTTTTTTGTTTAGCACATACCCCTTTGAGTCCATACAGATTATCCTTTCTAAAACAACTACAGTGTTATGGGAATGGTTATAGAAAAACAGTACAAGCAAAAGTCAGTCTTTGATTGTTGTAAACTTCTAAAAATACTGAAGTAGATGTTGAATCATGTTAAAATCATGTAGTCACAGAAAAACGAAATCAGTCACTTTTCAGCGCCAATCAGAGTCGATTGCAGTGATATGAGCATCTTTATTTTATATTTTTTTGCCACAAACATGCACGTACGCAAATCACTAAATTTTAAAAAACAAAAGTAGTCTCTGTTAGTCCTGGATTTAAATCCTGAAGATTTTAGGTAAAACTCTACTGAGGCACCACCATCGCCTAGAGCCCCGTCCGTAAAGGAGGTGCTTGATATTTCTAAATTGTTCCAATGACTCCTTCCTGTCCTACCACAGTGATGACTCCTCAACAGAAGGAGAAGTATTGGCTTGTGAGGAGAGGGGTGATAGAGAACGGCAGCAGTGCCTGGGGGAACACCATCTGCCTTGTGGCATGCCAGGGTGTGTCAGGACTGCAGCCAAGCCACACTTGTCATGAAAGTAAAATTCTCCCCGTCAGCACTGTGCTGCCTCCATATATCAGACCTTTGTTAAGCTGTGATGTAAGTCCACATGAATCTCAAAGACACCTGACAGGCTTAGGGCATATCCCTGTGGCAGCTGGGTCCTTCGCTAGTCCGCAAGATGAAGAGAGAAAGGGCCCACTTAATTACTGGATTTGGTAGCTCAGATCCTGGCTGACTTTGACTTATACCTGCCATGGCTCAGGCGGCTCACAAAGCAAGCGGTGAGAAAAAAAAAAGACTTCTTGAAAAGCACTGCGGCTCCCTGACCTCAAATCGGTGGGAACAGAGGGAAGAGCATTAACAAAGGAGGGAGACTGTGGCAGGCACCTGCCACTTTGGCTCAGTGTTCAGATGACACAAGAGCTTCTAGGATTACACTTTTATTCAGTGCAGGTCCTCCATTAGAAGCAGTGAAAATGTGAGCACCAGTTCTCCTGCTGCACCCTTAATGCATAATGGGTTCAGAGAGCTCATCAGATAATCAAGGACAAAAAGAATACAAATTTCATAAACCACATTAGATGAAATTTGAGTACAGAGATTGAATTTTTTTTTTTTTGTGGTTTTTAAACAGAAAGTGGGCTGCTGCTTCTTGAGTAACATATCCAGTGTGGTCAAATTAACCACAATAATCAATAAAAAAAACTATTAAAGTAGAAAGTATGCTTATGATTTTACTCCAAATCCAGCAAACCAAAACTCTACTAAACAACAGGGAAAATTAAAAGTATAGAGCTTTTCTTTTGATAGATAAATGCAATCAGATCATGGTCTCAATGTCATGACTAGTCCTGTAAGTATTGGCTGCATCAGGGGCTAGTCAAGGTTGAAAACCCTCTGAGACTGCCAGAAAAGTCAGCAGGCTGTAGAAAGAGAAGGCAGAGAAAGAAAAAGGACTGACGTGTGTGATTTATGCCTCACGCCACAAGGGATTTTAGTCACTGATAACCTAATACACCTCAGTGCTTAGCAGCTCAATTGCATTATGGCATTTCAAAAGCTTTTTTGTTGTTGCTATTGCTCTTTTGTTGTTGCTGTTGCTCTTTTGTTCTTCAGTGTAACACAAAAGGAAAGCATGCCTCCATTGTGAGGAAAGACAGCCATTGCAGAGGAGATAGGAAGGGAGGGGAGAGGAGACAATGGGTGAGGAGATGCTATGTTTTTCAGCAGAACACAGTCGCAGAACAGACTGACATGTATGAAGTATGTTTACGCCTGTTGGGTAGAGGGACAAAAGTCCAATGTGCCTCATTGATGGCTCCTCTATTCTCTGCTTGTCGGGATGTACTGGATGAATACAGTGTGTGCAGTCATGCTGAGATAACTTTGCCATTTTCTTAAAAGAACATACTGGCAAGAAACACACCCTCAAGGCACTTTATTTAAGATGAGAATGCTCAAAGCTTCTATGTTGACATAACACTGTTTCCAACACTAAGATGGCTTCATGTTTGTAAGAAGCAAGCACAAATCTGGTTACAATTCATTCAGGACCCCTTGTGAGGACTGAGCCCTGCTGGCTTCTGCGTCTCTCACACAGATTAGGCAGATGGAAAACTGGCTTTGCCTCTTGGGGAGAAGCAATGCAGGAGTGCATTTCCCACAATACAGCTTTGACATTAATGAAACTTTATTGAAATGTTTTCCTGAGAAACACAGTTGCCACGAGAGCATTCCGGGCTCTCCGGGAGACGCAAAGAGTGATGTGGCTCCTGTAAAGGCCTACTTAGGAGTCTGGAGAGGTAACTAATCAAATTAATATATTTGCTGTATAGGCGTTGCTTTGCAGTGCATCAAAAGCCACTGGTGAGGACCACTGCAAGGATAAACCAATATTCTGTCTATTCTGTCTTTTGCAGAGAATGGATATTCTGCAAAAGTATCCATTCACCTTCCACTTTTTCACATTAGAAAACACAACTTCAGTGTGTTTGATTTGGTATCCCAGTTATAAACCAGCAAAAAAGTAGCACATAATTAAGTACAATGAAAATGACAAAACATTTCAAATAAAAATTTTTTAGAAAAATGTGAAGACTGCGGAATATTTTTGTATTTAGCACCTTTAATCTGATATACCTAAATGAAATCCAGTGCAACCAGCCAGTCTTATGAGTCTCATAATGACTAAATAGAGTCAACCTCTACATGTAATTTGATCCAGATGTTCTGTGAAAGCCTGAGAAGTTTATTAGAGAACATTAATGAACAAACTGCATTGCAAACAAAAAAGCAACAACAGCAGCAGACAAGCTAGGGATACATTTTATAAGAAATTTAACAAGGTTATGTTATAGCATAATCTGAGCTTTTAATATTTCAGAAGTCACCATTCAATCTATCATGTGAAGATGGAAACAGTATGGTGCAACTCTGTTTCTCTGTTGACTCAACACTGAATAAACAAAAAACGAGAATTTTATATAAACCAGACTAAAGGCTTCTCCACACCTTAAGTGTATGTAATTTAAGTAACACTGAAAACTTTTTTTCACACATCAATGTGCTCTACCATCAGTTTTGCACATGTCCCCCACTGAGACATCTGCACTGCGGGTATCACCTTATTTACTGCATCCCCGTCTCCTTTTAGGACTCACACCACATAAAATGTTGGTTCTTCTAATCTCTACCCTTTTCCAGATGAAGCATCATTCACAAGCTACCAGGGTGAACCAGGTTCTTTAGAGTGTTTAGGCTCATGTTGATCGCAGTTGGCACGGGAATACTTCAAGATGCCGTGATAACTACTCATACAAAACCCCACAGTGTAGTCCGTCTGTGAGTGTATGCAGAAATTAGTCTAGTGAGAAATAAAGGAGTTGAAGCATGCTACACTACTATAAGTACAACCACTATGCAATTTAAAGCAATTAAGGAGCCTTTAGTTCCATGTGGGGCTGCTGAGTCAATATAGACTTCTAAAAACATGTAAATGTAATTATTGACAGAATAAAATGGCTTGTGTTAGTTGTGAGTACTCAGTGTTTCAATCAGTTCAAATTGACTCATGACTCTGCTGAAACCTTCCAGAAACTCAGGAAGTTAAGGGAGGTTTTCAGAAGGTTAAAAATAGCAGCAGCCTGTCATTTTCTATTGTTAGCATGACAGCTGTCTTCCCTCTTCTGTTCTTATTAATTAAATCATTTCTGCTGCACATTTTTCCAGGTAAACTGGTGTACATGTAATACACAGTCCATTACATGTTTTCACTAAAATCAACTTTGTCAGACAGGCAAAGTTAAACCCACTGTACAAAATTATTTGAGTGTATACAGTGCTTAGGCCTTTGTTTTTAACCAGTTCTTTGATAACAGGTTGAACATTTGTTGTGTAATTTGAGTGTTAAAGAATAATTTACAGGTCTAAGCATGTTAAAAAGCAGTTCAGAATTGACCAGAGTTCCTCATCTACTAATGGTTTCACGATTCTTTGATGGAAAACTGCTACCAACTAATCTCTGTACAAATTAACTTTAAATCAGTAAATGCCATTTCTAAAACTCATTGTCTCCTCATTTCAAAAGCCTGAAGAAAAGTCTGTCTACCCCACAATTTCCCCAGGAGAATCGTTGGATGTCACAGTCTCACAAGATGCAATCATTGCACTGTACTTTTAATTAGATCCAACAAAACAAATATTGAGATGCACCATTAAGGTGTTTCCATGCAAACACAGATTTATGCTTTTTTTCAAAGTCTGATTCTCTGATATACAATGTTGACAGAATGAGCGTATTTTTCCTAATGACTGGAACAAAAAAAAGAAAAATATGCAGCAGGTTATTTATTCATTGCACCGTAAGTTTAATTAGACAGTGCAATCAAATTACCGTACATGCTATTAATAGAATGGACAATTTAAAATTCGGAATAACTCCCACCATTATGTGGTCCATAAACCTATCAAAGGGTTGAGAGGTGAAATCTTGTAAATCCTTTATGTTCTGTTATCAGTCAAAGAACTTGCAGGGCTTTGTTATTGTTATTTATTTAAATTTTTAATTACTGAAAGAAAACTAGGTTTTTTACATGTGTGAGTCAGTATGTGTTTTGTAAAGATTGATGGTCTTGTAGAAATAATCTAAAAAGACATATGAAATCAATGTCAGCTAGGAAATTCATGACAAATGCATTTCTTGTTTTAAGCTGAAATAGAGAAAAAAAATTCACACCACAAATAAAACTATACCCAGGGTGCTTGAGTAAAGTCAGAAAATGTCCAATTTTTATCAATAGAGTGCCTAAAACAAACAGTCAGCTAAGCTACACTCCCCTCTCCTTTACTTCTAGAAAAAATATGCAGTATGTAACTTTGGCTTTCACACTTTTAAAAATGCTAAATGTGCACCCTCCCTCTTGATAAATTCCTATTCTGCCTGCTCACATCTCCTGAAGAACAAATGCATCTTTTGTTAAAGCACCCAAGGCAGCGAAGCACAAAAAGCACCTCAACTTGTCCCAGCGGACCTCATTCATGGAAACGAAATCCGCATTGCCACTTAAGACCTCCAGTGGAGAGAAAAGAGGAGCCCATGGGTTGCACACTATGAAGGTCCTCTTAATATGCGACAGATATTCAAGATTAAGTACTTGACGTCACGCTTGGCAAAATCCAATTTCCTTTCTCTGTCCCCGTCCCGGTATGATAGATTTATTGGCAGTGTTTTCTACATACAGTTAGTGGTGCGGCTCAAGAGTTGAAAATAATTCAGGTGTCACGGTGGAATGTTGGAATTTTATAAAATATAGTAATCCTCTTTATGTGTGCACGAGTGATTTGTTCTTAGTGTTACTTTGGTCAAAGTCATGATGAAAAATGTTTTATATATATATATATACATATATATATATAGGCTATATATATATTTAGGCAAACTGGGGTAAACTAAAAAAAATAAACAAAAAAAACTGCATGATGACATACATCAATCAAAAATATTCACACCCATCCCTAACTTAAAAAGACATTGCCATAATGGCAAATTCTTTGTGCAAAATTCTGACCCTACCATCTGAAATCAAGACTCATTCAACCAAGCAACAATTTCCCAGTTCAATTTCGTCCAAATTTACTGAGCCAGTGCCAAATTATACCTGCTGTGTCCTGTTCTTAGCTGAGAGGAGTGGCACCAAGTCTGATGTTCTGCTTCTGAAGTCCATTTGTTTCAACATTCAAAAATGCCATCCTGCATTTTGAGTTTAATTTAATTGCTTTTTTTTAATCACTCTGAATACAACATACCCATTTTTCTCTGATATCAACAAGGTATTTTCATCCACACAACTGCAGCTCACTGGACAACTTTTCTTTTTCCGTCTATTCTGTAGAAACCCAAGAGATGATTGTGCGTGAAATCCCCGGCAGATCATCAGTTTCCATACAAACCAGCCTGTCTGGCATCAACAACCATGTTCAAAGTCACTTAAGTTTCCTTTCTTCCTCATTCTGATTCTGGGTTGTAAGGTACAATAATTCATCTTTGATACATCTAGACAGCTGAAGGCACTCACTGGTTGCTGTGAATTAATTGGCTGATTGTTTGTTGTTTATGTTACAAGCGTAACCAGTAAAATGGCCATTGAGAGTCTATGGATCACAACATGAAGCAAATGAAACATTATTATTGACTCCCCAAAGGTTTAATTAAATTATACTTTCGACCATGAGAGATGTCAGAAAACTTTAGAAAGTAGTAACTGTGTACATCTTAACAATATCTAACCTGGTACAAACCAGCTTCTTGTTTTACGCTTTCCTTTGTACAGAGGGTCTGGACCCCCGGCTATTGAGAAACAAATGCTTCCAGGAGTCATGGACTCTGTCAAAGTTTTACATTTTACCCAATCGCTAACATTTGTAATGCGCCAATTCAAGCTATGAAGCTTACCAGAAATTGTGTGTGCTGTAAAGAACCATCCTCCACTGCTGAGAGAGAAGTGCCAAGCTGAACAAGATGACTTTTGATGTTAATTCAATATTTGGAAGCGTGGTAAACACAGTGTCAATGGCATCTTTCATTTCCACCGCTGCCACTGCTAAAATTACAGGCGGACAGCAATGATAAAATGGCCCAGAAAGTTGACATCATCATTCAGACCTCCTTCTTCTGTTCGCTGATTGGCACGGTTGAAATTCTCATGGAGAACTCCACTTCAATGGGAGAAAGCCCAGATGCAGCAGTGAAGGGAGATGACAATTGAGCAGAATTGCATAGGAAAGCAATGGCCAGGCTAAACAATACTTAGTGTTGTAAACAAATACCACGCTATGCATTTTCACAGTTGATTTTATCCTTCACTTAACTCATGAGAAAGGAATCCAAAGTCTCTTGCTATTTGAAAAAAAAAAAAAGCTTTCATTGATAAATCCTTACCATCTTTGGAAGGGATAAATATTTTTTGACTCCAAGTATGGACTGTTGAAGTGCAATTCACTCCCATTTCATTCTTACATAACAGTGTACCACCACAAACAACACAACCGTTTATCTTCCATAACAGAAAAACTGACAAGATTAGGACAGCAGAACTGCATGAAACAATGTGGTGAGGTCCACTGGGAGCGAAGCTTTGATTTTGGTCTCTCTTCACAGAGGACGGAGGAAAAGAAGCCACAGTTTGTCCGTAAACAAAGCTGGAGGTTTTGTGATGCTATGCGAGGATGGCTGTGACTCTGAAGCCTTGGATAACCTCTCTGCCAACGATCCAGTGGGATCGCTGCACGTTGCGAACGCCTAAAATGTGCAAGAACAGGGTGGAGCCCCACAGGACTGCCATTGCTACGTGGCTGACCTCTCACCTCTCTTGACAGAATAAAAAAAGTTGCGTGAAGATACAGAAAGTATTATGATGGACAAGTTCTGAGTGTAGCCAACTGCAACTGTTTCTTACAGCTGGACACATCAAGTCAAAACAGCACGGAGAATTAACTTTGCTTTTATTTCAGCATTCAAGCATCAACCTGAAAATCCGGCCTACACAAAGGGGCAAGCACAGGCTTGTCAAGCTAAAGAAGGGAATGTCACCAAGCTGTAAACACTTCCTGTCAGGAAAGGAGCACTTCCTTAATCCTAGAGACACCAAATAATACCAAACAACAAGACAGTGGTTTGCAGGCTCTTCCCAAACTAAAATATCAGCATCTTCCGATAACATAAAACAATAAAATCTAAAATAAAAGAATTATGTGGGGAAAAATGCACAGGGAGGGGATTAATAATTTGTTATTCACATCCACTCATTTACAGTTAATCCCAGTCCTGCTGTGAAGGCCAGGAGGTGGTTGACTTCTCTGTGGACATTCAGATCACAGGCCAGAACTCTCTGAACACAGAAGTCTGACCGCTTCCTACAGTGTGTCACAAAAAACAACGACCTGTCAGAAGGCGAATAGCAAAACACCCACTATCTGCATGACCTCAACATCATTGCGTCTTCTGATGTAAAAAGAACCATTCATTTACAACTCAGTGAGTTTAGTGTTTTTTGGGGGGGGGCGGGGAAGGGGTTTGAAAAAAGAAGCTTTAAGCTTCTTGCATATCTGTTCCTTGGGTCTCATATGGCAGGCAGGCATATGCATTTCTCTTTAATCTGTGGGAGACGATCTTCCTGCAGACCAGGGCTCCCTCGTTCTACACTCAGCTGCACACACTGTCATTAAACAAAACAGAGCCATGTGTCTACAACTCCCCAGCGGCCAGAGCTGCAGCACCAGTCTGAGGGCTAATTGTGACCTGGTGGAGTCATGTGACTGATGTTCAGGCCCAAAGTTAGAAAAAGAAAATTGAGCAACACAAACACAAGCAGACTCCATTGGGACTCTTTAAACTGGAAAGAAGGCTTGCAGATGGAGAGAGGAAAGAAAATAAGCAAACAATGGCTAAAGGCCATCTTTTCCCAGCGCTGTAACTTTGCTCCACTTGAGGTGGTTGGTAGTAAAATCTAAACCATGACTGGTTATTATCCTCATTTACTACATACTGTCAAAAAGCTAATGTAATAGGATAGCAAAATGACACCTTAGTGAAAAGAAAAAGTTCTGCCATATATCTTTTCCACTGACAGAACTTGTCAATCTGTAAGTAAGAAGCTGGATGGTTGAGTTTTATCATTTCCTTTATTTCAAAACTCGTGTTCAAGAAAGGAATGCATAGAAATGCTCTTTTGTCAATAAGCGCAAGGAAAAAGAAGGACTTTGAACATATGCTTGTCAACTAATCAAGATTAATTTTAAAGAACGTCTTAGAATCAGGATAGTTCAGGAAATACTCTGCATTCTTTAATGTCTCAAGAGTCAAGATGTAATTAATACTTAACTGCATGACAACATGTCTAAATGGGACAACACTGAGGTATGGTAGCCACAGCAACCCACAGTTACTCTCGCAAGTGATAATTAATCAAATAATTACTTTCTTGCTTAAAGATGTGTGTCTCATGCTGATTATGGAAAACAACAGCTGCAAGACCCAAAAACACACACAACACAGCTTTCACACAAATCTGTTGATTACTTGAACCTCGGTTTAAAGCTGTCAAAGCACTGAAAATTACTTAAAAACATTACTTTTCCACTTCAGCTGCTGCTATACATTTCCACTGGGTTTTACATAATCAGTTTTGCCTAATTCATCATGCTTTGATTGTTGTTGAAACTGGGAAAATGAAGGAGGGTTGTGATGGGCTGTAACCCAATTCAGCTTGTTATTTATCTGACCAGTCAAATAAAATTTTCGTGACTTGCAAAAAAATTTTTCCAGCCCCTGAACTTTTCCACATTTTTTTCAAGTTACAACCTTAAACTTAAAGACATTTTATTAAGATTTTAATTGATAGAAAAAACACAAAATTCATGATGGATCATCTGCTGAACTGCTAGAGGTTTACCTTCCACCAGAGCACCCCCCCCAAACATACAGCCAGAGCAACAATGGTTAGAGAGAAACGTCCTAGAGTTAGAATGGTGCAGACAATGTCTAGACCTGAATCCAAATGACAATCTGTCACAAAACTTAAAACAAATCTTCACCAGTTCTCAATCTACTCCTGCTGAAGCTGAAGTAATGTGTGTATACGCAAAAAGCTGGTGGAGACATACTGCAAAAACCTTACATTTGTATTTGCAGGGGAAGGTGGTTACAACGACTTCTTGACTCCAGGGGTGCTGAATGTGAACGTCATACTTTCCAGACTATTATATCCAATATCTTTCCACTCTACTATTATGCGCTCCTTTGTATCGGCCCATCATATAAATTCCATAAAACATATTGAAGTTTGTGGTTGCAACATGACAAAACATGAAAAAGTTCAATGGTTTGAATGCCGTATCTAGGTGAATGAATCTCAAAGAGTCTGATGTTTTGAGCTGTTGTGTAGTTTTGTGAAGAGAAGGACTTTCACAGAGCCAGGTAATATTGACATTTGTGCTGGATGTGTCTCCTGTCTGTGGAAAAGATTAGTGCGTGAACGGCCGGTGGGATACACTCATAAAAATCCACTGATGTCTAGAATAACAAGGCTGAAAAGCAGAGCAAAGCATTCGGGATGAGAGGAAATGATGCTGAGCAGTTTAGCCAAGCTGAGAAGGCAGTGGAATCTGTCAAGCATGCTCAGTCTGCTCCTGGTAATTGGAAGTTGGTGGATGGTACATTTGGTAGTAAACTACTTCACATTCTGGTGCACTCAAAGTGATCAATACTTTTTAGATTTGCTTATTCATCTGAAAAAAATCTTTCGTAAAAACATAAAACTACAAATAATCTGAGTAATATTTGAATGTACATTTTTATGTTGAGGAAAAGTATCCATCAAAGACATCTATACATTTTGCAACTGAGTAACAACAATATTTAAACCTTTCCAATTGAAGAGCTTCTCTTCAGACATATTAACATGCATCCATATTGATTGGGCTGCAGAATTGATTTTCTGAGCACGCAATAAGCATGAAATATATATATTACACATTTTCAAAAACATGTATGCTAAAACTCAATCCAATTGAGAATATAAGTTTTGTTTTTGCCTCTGCAGTGATAATAAATGCAACACAATATAATTAGTTATTGTTTGACCCAAGACTTACTTTTTGCCTTGTTGACAAGTTTTGAACAGGCAGTACTATCTGATGCGTTATAATCATCATAATCGACCCTCAGAGTCCGGTCCAACACGTTTCCACATAGATAAATCTACAAGCTGGTAGAGCTGTGAGCAATGGAGGTTGCCAAACACAAGTTTCCCAGGTGAACAAACAGATAGCAACGATAGCGTGAGGTGTTTCATGGGGAAGCAGCAGCCTGTCAGTCAGCTTCACCCAACTGCCTGTTTACACATTTGTCGAACAGAGCCCATCATCACTTTGGGGCGTCCTTGAAAGGAGTTAGTTTAGCGCTGAGTGGAGCGATGAGCTGGGAGATGAGGCC
This sequence comes from Brachyrhaphis terrabensis, assembly GCA_903067065.1. Lineage (NCBI taxonomy): Eukaryota > Metazoa > Chordata > Actinopteri > Cyprinodontiformes > Poeciliidae > Brachyrhaphis > Brachyrhaphis terrabensis. Next base: position 18,967 of record CAEGAG010250744.1, read on the forward strand.
TTTAATTAGTTTCCAGGCAGGATGATAATTGATCATCTCTCTCAGCTAACTCTACCATGAAGGGCTCGGCGTAATTAAAAACAAAACAAATCACAATTTCCTGTAAACTCTAAACTGTGAGGGAAGGCAATGTGCATCAAAGTTTTACAGAGAAAGGAAAGCGAGAACTGGAATCATAAAAATCTAAAAAACAAGAAAATAATCAGACCTTTAGTGTTTGATTTTAGTTCTTTATCTAGCTTTTCTTTCTTCTGGAGTCTGCTGAATAGAAATGGACTCAGAAAATTCCCTTGATGCTGCTATTGGCACTTCAGGCATTAGGTAAGCAGTGATATAATTAGCATTCATGAGTCAAGTAATTAAAACGTCAATGCACCCGAGCAGTGCTGTTAAGACACTCATGTGCTCGCTGCTCAGTCAGAAGTCAGTGTTAAGCCTTTTCAGTCAGAAGATGGACAGGTACATTTATGAGCAGGCACGCATGGCTATTTGTGAGAAGTTGTGTCAGAACCCATCTAGAAATAACCAGAGATGCACCAACGTAAAAACCAAAGGTCACTGATGTGAAAACATAAAGACCAGATTTGTTTCATTTCTTGATGCATAGTTTTAAAACTAGAAAATTTCTCATTTTTTTTATTTATGTACTGCAACCTCCAATAACAATAAAGCTGAATTTGCAGCTCAGACCTTGGAGAAAAAAAGAAATCGATATTGGCCCACAGACAACTAATCAGTGCATCCCTAAAATTAACAATAGCTGAAAAAGGCACCATGAAGAGTACTTTAACATTAGGCAGAATGGGGACACTAAATATTTTCAGCCCTTTAACACCAATCTGAAGAATTAGGGACAGGAAATAAAACACAGCAAACAGCTCATCCTCCTACATAGATTGTTGGAACATGTGTTTAGGAAGGAGTATGATTCTTTATTCTCATGTTTTTAATTTATTCTCAGCTGAAGAGTTTCTCTAACATAGATTTACAAACAATTACCTTCACTAGCAGAATGGGAGAGAAAACAGTCAGCTCCCACACAACCTAATCCATAAAAAAGTTAACGTTGTGCAGCTATGAAGGAACACAGATTTATCTAGTATCTGTGTTTCACCTGAGTTTCCACCCTGGATCATGAAAAATAAACATGCACTATTCCACCAAAGTACTTACACACATACTCAGACACACATTTGAAATTATATGACAGCCTGTCTTGATACATAGACTTTATGCAACTATCCCACCCTTTTTAAGCCCAACACATCTGCGAAAGTTGTCCCCGATTTTAAATAAATATTTGACAATTTCTATAAGAAAGCATGTTTGAGATCAGCCACTGATAATAGACAAAATGTGTCTCTCAGGCTTTGCTCTTAGTTTATGTTCTCACAGCAGACAAAGTCCAATTTTTGGGTCCAAATGCAGCTTTATCACAACAGTCTAAACAAACCAATGCCAATTTCTCACTGGAACTATGTGAAAACATAGCACACAGTATAATGTCTCCTCCACCAAATTTTAAACATAACACAATGCAATCAAACAAATATGGTTGAACCCGACCCATCTATTTGATTATCACTATATCATAACATCATTGCTTTAGAGTGCAATGGCAACATGTAGCTGCATTTGACGCTCTGCTTTGCATTAGGCAATGTAAGGTGATTCATTCTATAAAGACTTCTACACATGATCCTTGAGGAAATCTAAAGACCAAACAAGGTTTAGAGATCTGGAGCTACTGAATCAGCATATGATTACAACAACACACACAAATTCATAGACTTAGAGTTAAAGTTGTTGGTAACAGTAGGTACCTAAATTTGATAACTTAAAGGGGTGGTTTATATATTTTACCAATAGTTTTGTAATAAGGTATATTTATCTGCAACGACACCATATTTATCCAACCTTTCTTCTCTCCACACACACCCAAACCCCACCAGCTGTCGGTACTGGTTTAGCTCGGCCATAACATCATGACATCAAGCTCATACTATTCCATCAACTACCTGTCAGTGTCAGCCATGTGCGCTCATGATGAGAGACACATTCAAAGTGCTAACGCATCAGAATCCCTCACTTCAGAAAGCTGGTTAACATGAGAAAACCATCATCTCTTTCACCAGCCTGAACGGTTGAAGTGAAAAATAAAAGTATGTTTTTGATAACATTTGACTATGTTAAAATTAAACCTGTGCATGTTGAAATTGAAAAGTAAAACTAGTTGGGTGGCAGTGTGTGAAAACAAAACGTTATGACTGACTGAATGATTCCTTTAGGCTTTTATTTGCATTATAGGGTTGCAACCTATAATTCCTCGCTTTTATCTCAATGTGTCATCAAACCACTGTTGGGGAAGTAAAAATCTCAGTCTTCCTTAATACAACATCCTTACGACAGCCTGCATACATTGTGAAATATAAATAAAAGCACTGAATGAAAACCAACTGTAAAGTTGCCACATGTCACAAGACAGGTGCAAAAGCAAAACAAACACAGAGGAGGAAGTAACGTGAAGGTGAAAGCGAGGGGGACCACAAAACATTTCAGCACTCAGTCGTGACTGAAGCATGATCTGAGGGCTGCCGGGTGTGTATATTCACAGGGATGTGCTTTCATCTCTGCTGATAAGCAATACAAACACAGAAAAGCATTCCTCAGATGGATCACTCTCAGTAATTCAGCAAATCATGAAGCTCGCTGACGCCAAACATCTCTGCAGCCTTCAAGACTTGAACCCAGAACATGGATTCCTGAGAATCCAGAGATGACAGCTGTGCTCCAAGGCATAGCTTGCATACCTTCTCCCTGTTTCCTCCTTGCTGTGGGCAAATTTGAATAGTTGGTGAGGGGTTTGGTGAAGGATTTGAGGTGCTTCAAAGCACGGTGCACATAAAGAGGATCAAACTAAAGTCATATAACCTAACATTTACGAACTCTTCTCAAAGCAGAAGAGATCATCTTGGTGAACCCAAATTGACTGATAAACCCAAACTGAAATTTGGGGGATTTAGATGCATTTGTGATGTTTTCAAATCATTCAGTTGCAAAACGTAGAGAAATTCAGCTTTTTTTTCTTGCATTAAATGTATAGCTGTAGAGTTGTGTAACATATGACAGCACTCCCTGCAGGCCAGGTTGGATATTAGACCGGGGCTGATGGCGCAACTCATGCTGCTGTGTGGCTGTGACAACAAGTTCTGCCAGTTGTAATTTCTAACAGGAGTTGGGCAAACGCCTGTAACGCACCACGTTTTCTTTTTAATAAAGAGACAGGCAGCCGTTTTATGAAAATAATAGCCTACTTTGGACAGAGAAAATAAGACTTTTTTTTTTTTTCTAACTATATCAACAAAAAAGGTAAAATATTATTAATAAAAAGTTGCTGCAACCAAACTTTCCCCACCTTTTCCTTGTTGTCTTGTTCCAAAGGAGGTGAAGAAGTAGGAGACTTAACGCTCCCCACAGCTACGGCTTGGGTGACTGTGACACCCCCGCCCGGAGCTGGGCTGCTCTTTTCGATAGTTTCCACCTTAATAAGTCGGTGCTTCGGCGAGACAAATTTGTTATCCGATGGGACCACAGTGTTCAAGCTTGAACCGAAAGAAATATTTCCACCCGAAGTGTACGGGTCTTCGAAGTCCAACTCCTTTTGTAGTTTGTAAGCAGCTAGGATGTCCGGCTGAGCTGGACTCGGAAAAGTAGCCCCTGTGCCAGTTTGCTGGAAGCCAGGCGCTCCGGGCACACCGGTGTGACAGTGTCTGTAGTCCGGTTTTGGTGGCGCCGGAGGGGGTGCTTTGGTAGTTTTGAATCCTAGGTGCTCCTTGAACCACTTGGCCATACTGCCAGTTCATCGCTCTGAAGTCAATGAATGTAGTTTCAGCTTCACCGTTTCCGCCAGCGCAGCCCGAATAAAGTAGGGGGTCCTCGGGTCACGCGCGGCCAACCGACCAGGTTCAGAGCGCGTCGCCAGTCTCGTGGCGGACCGAGGAAAGAGTGCGCGGGCACCGGCGGAGAGCAGCCACGGGGACTTTTCTGATCTGCCCCGGCGCAACTCTGTCACTGTCACACTCGCACACAGCCACCCCAACACACCCCCACACACGCAGCTGTCGCCCTGACCGCTCGGCTCCTAACCACGTCAGTTTTCCCAGACTACGCAACACGGGAGCGCTTGTGCAAGAGGAACACACGTCTCACACAACCTGTCCTCCTCTCCTCCATACCTGAGAACACTCACTGCCACCTACCGGACTTTGGAAACTGCGCTTGCTCGCTGTGGACCTTAAACACAGTCACAGCAGCATGCACAGATTTATCAGCTGAAATCTCATTTTACCACTTGCTCCCTTAACAATACCTTCTGAAAGAGTTGGGCGTCCCGAATGCTTTTGTGAAGTGAGAGAAAACCAAGGAAATACAGATTTCTAGTCTTTAACAGTATTTTTTTTTTATCAGAGACACTTGGAATTAAAGATAATTTAATTTCCATTTGGGATCAATAAAATATTTCTGAATTTGAATCAAATTGCATAGAATAAGGAGCTGTACTTTATTCAAAAATGTAAATAATGGCACAATATCCAATGATATGTAACGCCCTTATGCATTTGGTTTGATATACGTCCTCTTAATCCCCAAAAACTACTTTAATAATTATTTTTTTTAAATAAAATGTTTAACTACAATAACAATTGTTATAACAATTGTGTATTTTTCATATATAATTATATTTATTTATAATAATAATTAACTTTTCTTCTTTTTAACAAAATGTGTCCCATTTCTTGACCAACATTCCTCTATCCTAGTTTGTTTGGGTGTGCAAATTGTTTTTCTGAAAATTGGAAAAGGACAAAGTGAATTGACTTTCTAGCTCTTAAAAATGTAACAAATGAGGAAAAAACCTGTACTTGCAAATCTCAATATTTCATTAGTTAAAAACCACAGAAAAGTTTAAGTATTTCAGTATATTACATTTGGAATCACTAATAAATATAGCTCAGATACTCAGTTCAATTCAGTTTATTTACATCACGCAGATTCACAATAAACATTGTCTCAAGGCACTTTGCAAAACAAAATCCTATTTATACACAGAAATATGTAGTAATTTCAGTCTGATTATACAGAAATATTTGAAGTCAATTCCATACATTCCAATTTGATCCTAGTTGTAAACCAGTGTTGTCAGATTTATTTCATTATGTGTACTGGTAAAAGAATTTCTCACAAGTAAAACCCAACCGATCATAACAAGTAATTAACTTTTCACTATTCTTAGTGAAAAGCAAGATCCCTTTATACTGGAAAGCAACCCCAGACTACTCAGTCTGAATGGCCTTCAACTGTGAGGTTTGAGAAGATAGAAACACAGAAAGCACAGATGCACCGATCGTAAAGTAATTTTGATATTAAATGCAAAGCAAAGAGTAAATGGCTGGGGTAGTTCTTTTAAGGGCTTTATCTAGGAGTGCTGAAAAGATAAGCTTTGAGCCAAAAGTTAAATCTATGGGATGGAGAAGGCACTATGAAATGGGCTTCAGCCTAGTTTGAGATAAAAGGTAAAAAGGCAATTTTTTCTAGAAATATAGTCTACCTTTTATATTCACACAGGTAATGCCAGAAAGTATTTAAATGCTTCTTTCCTCACCTCCACATATGCTTACCTTCAACAGGACTCAAGGGTAAAGTGTCCTTTGCTTATTCTCAGTACTCTTATGTCCAGATGGTCACAGCAGCATGTTTTAATTGCAAATTGCATTGCAAATGACGAGTGGAGAGGATGCTGAAGTCTGTATTAACATAGGTACAGTCCTCACAAAGGCCATTATGCAAATAGATGAGGTAAATTGTTTAAAACACCAGCTTCAGTAAACATTGTTCTCCAAGGTGTCTTTCAATACTTTTAGTGGATATGACCATTGGTTCATTTGCTTGACACTAATTGTCTTAACAATGGGCAATGAATGAAAAAAAAATCACGTCTCTTCTCCCAGAGACAAACTGGAGCAACAGTCTGCATTAACAGGAGTCACGGTTGCAGCTCAGCAGGATTTTATGAAGCAATACTTCTTTTTAATATCACCACAGACAGCCTTGAGCAAGTCACAGTACACAGATCAGAGTTTAGCCATGGCTGGCCCTGGAGGGAAACAACTCCATGCTCTGAAGATCAACACAATATATATATATATATATATATATATATATATTTTCCAGTGGTATATTAAACTGCTGCACTTTGGGTTGAAACAATAATTTTACCCATGTACTTTTATTTTTCATATGTCATTAAGCACAGCAACATATTTTGTTCACCAGTATCTCAGACATAAAAGAGTTGATAGAAACAAAAATTCCCTTTCATGTTCTTCATCCCAATGTGCTTTCACCCTTATTTGATGTGCTATAAATGAGTCTCACATTGTAGAGGATCTCTGGTTGGGTGAAGCAGGTGTGTCACTTATGTTACTTCGCATGACACAAATTCCCTATCTTTTGTTGAGCTGCCACAATTGTGTTCACCTGTTCCCTCTAGCTGCCATGGCTGATACCCTTTAAAATGCAAATCCTTTAATCTAGCACCTTATAGGCAACAAGTGCAGCCTTTCAAAACCCACGCAGCAAGCATTTGTTTGTTGGGAGAAAATTCTGCGTAGGGATTCTCCTGAACTTGTCACACCTAAATTGCGCCAGAGTTGTTAGCAGTCTATCAACTCAAACACCCTGAGCCAGTTGAAAAATGTCTGTAGGCATGCAGGAGCTGAATCGTGATCATCATATACAATAGTTGTGTTTCATTAACCCCCTTTTAGTCCCACCGGCAACAATTGTTGCCAGACATTTTTCTAAATTCTGGGAGCTGTAAAAGAATTGTTTTGACTTTTAACAGCTAATTAAAGTTTTTAAGTCAAATAATAGTGTCTTCTCTAAGCAATATCAATTTCATGTATCTAGTGTGAAAGGTCACATGACCAGATCTCTTTACTTCCTGCCTGTAACGCTGGTGGTAAAAGTGTGTCACAAATGTGTACAAGAGAAAGTCAGTAAAATACTTTAATAAAAAAGTATAAATAAAATATTTTGTACATATGTTCTTTCAAATGTCTTCTATTGATATATAAAGAAAATTGTATCCATTCATTCATCTTTTAATCATAAGAAGAGTGAATGTAAGTGTGGCAACAATTGTTGCCGCTAGCATAATGCATAGACAGCACTATGCCATGTGTCCATAGCGTTGCTGTTTATTATATATGTCTTGCTGTTCCCATACAGCTTAAACTGTAAGATGTTTTAGATTTTCTAGGCCTGAAGGAACCTCAAAATGATGTCTCCTACATCTCTGTCATTCCCACAGTTGAACCCCTCCCCACTCCCCATCCCACAGAAGCCGACCCTTTCCACAAAGTGTAGCCTATGCACTGAATGACGATTACAAGATGACGCCACACCTGAAACTAGTTCAGGACAAGGCAAAGGTGTTATGCTTGGTCTGGTGGAACAGGGGCAATGTTCTCTCAGATGCATATTTGTTCATACTAACATTTTCACCTGATTTTACCTAATTGATTAAATAATCAAATGAGGTCAAAGGTCACTTGGCACATTGAGACAAAGACATCTGCAGGATGGGGCATTGAATTTTTACGTTTCTAAAATATTTATGAACACTCTTGTAACCATTCTTTGTTATAATAAGTTATGCATGTCATAATTTTTCTTATTTTTTTTAATATGTTTAAATAGACCAGATTTGTGTGATTTAGGCTATGCAGTTTCCCACCAGCAACAATTGTTGCCGAGTATAAAACTTACATTTTCACTAATTAACATGAAATGTAATAATTCATAAATATCATATGTTAGGGAGGTCCAGGGATTGAAATGCATGCACTTATTTTATAGGAAAAAATGTGGGAGTAGTTTATTTTCTTTCTTCTATTGTGAACAGAAAACTCTCTGCATACTCTTTACTTTGTATGCTGCCAGCTGGGAGTACAGTGTGAACACTAAGTAGCAGCTAATACTATACCTTGCAGAAATTGACAACAAAAGAAGTACACAACTGTGGTATAGAAAGGAAAGGATGCATGGTTTTAAATATGCTTTGTGAATAAAACTAAAAAAGACTGGCATAAGTTTGGGCTAGCCCAGTGTTATTGTTCTATATCTAAATAAAATTCAGTTGAACTACAACTGTCTTCAGAAGTCACCTAAATTGCCAACAGAAGCTTCCTATGAGTGATTTAATTTCAGTATAAGTACAGGGTTTCTTTAGAGAGGAATCTAAAAATTCATGAAAAGTATAAAAAGAAGAAAGCAGTTGCTGTAATAAGAAGTGCCCTGTTGGTTTGTAGAAATGCAAATCTGGTGAAGACATAAAAAAAATTGCAGCTGAAGTTACAGCGAAAACAATGATCAGGACGAGCACACCTTTTCAGATATTGAGCTGGAATAATTTTTAAATTATGTACCATTTTCCTTTCCATTAATGTTTTACTTTGTGTTGGTCAAACTAATTCAATACTTTGAAGTTAGTTTTTGTAACAAGACAAGATCTAACTTTCTATTTACAACAATAGAACAACTTAGCTGGGCCTGGATGATGGTTTATTTTAACTGTAAGTAAATATGAATGCATTCAGCAGCTTCTGCTGACAACTCAGCTCAACTCAACTCAACAAGTTGTTCAAAACATTTGACAAGTAAATTTTCCCCTTCAAGACAGTTGAGTGGAAGAATGATTCCTCTGTAGCTTGTGATACTGTCAGAGTAAGAGAGGATAAAACAAGAAAAATGTGTTTGAATATATCTATGATCCATATCATAAGGCATCATAGAGAATTTTTTATATGTATTTTACAACAAGTTAAGAAGTGACTTCACAATTACAACAGCCTGTCTTTGCAACATGTTGGGTATGACAGTTCCTCTCAGAATGTCTGTATTTACAAAATTCATGTGTTAAAAAATACCAACAGTTTGATTAACAGCTCAAAAATAGTTACCTCAGGTGGATTAAAAACAGTGTATGCCATCTCTAACAAATGAAATAAGACCTTAAATGTGGAAAAAAAATTTAACACCTAAAACACCTATACCACCAATTTTGTATGCCAAACTACCATATCACTATAACTAGATAATTAAATGAAAACTTTTTCATAGGATCTCTCTTGCAAGACATTTATTATGTAAGCATGCTATTGCTATACTAATGTTTGCTCAAGCATGTGAGAAATTTGTTGAGTTGATAATATTTAAATAGATTAATGAATGCAGATAAATATAACTTGACATCACAATATCCACCCGAATTGCAGTGAAAAAATATGCTGTGAATCTAGCTTTGTGGACTCTAAATATTATAATCTATTTAACATGGACATGTGTCTATGTGATTTAAACAGCTGTCTTCCTGCCAGAGTAAAAGCCTGAAAGATGCACTTTAAATCTGAGATTTTTTTCCATCACTGTCACTCATGTAGCAAAATTTATGGTTTGATTCCCCAGGCTGAGGAAGCATTTGGTTGACGATGTAACAGCCTCCTGTCTGTCAATGGCTGAATCACAAACATCTTCTTCCAAAGGAATCAATATGTAATTGCTCAACTAGACAGCAGAGAACTCTTGAACTGAAGTGAAGCTCCCTGCAACTGAACACAATAAGAACATGAGTCAAGTCAGCTAATTAGATACTGCAGACACAATCCCGAAATTAAAAACCAACAGTTCAGTTAAGTCATGGACAACCATTATTTTCTAGCCTTTCTCATCTGGTCTATTAGTGCAGTAAAATGTCCAAAGATACTTAGCAGGACTTTAATCCAATGACTGATGTGGATTAATACAAAACTGCCCAACTCTGCTGACGCAAAAGACAAAATAAGTTCAGGATCATCACTGAAGAAAAGAGAGGAAATGCATGTGCTTTACCTTATAGAAATCATACCTCTTGAACTTTTCCACATTTTGTCTTATTCTAGCCAGAACTTTCTATTTATGTTAATGGGATATTATGTGATAGATTAAGACAAAGAAGTGCATATTTAAAAGAAAAAACTGAAATGTTTTTAAAAGTGTCTTTAGAGATAAATATGAAAATTCTGGGAGGCATTGGTATTCAGCTCCATTAGTTGAACTAAGGTTTGTGCCCACGGCACAGTCAGGTTGGATGGGACACGTTAGTGAATTAACATTTTAAAGTCCTGAGCAGAGTCTCATTGGATTTAGGACTGGACATCAGCTCAGCCATTCTAAAACATGGAATCATTTCTTTGTAGCCCTGGGCTTAAAACAAACAGCCAGAGCCTCTGGCTGTTTGTTTAAGGCTCTTGCTGAGATGGACAATGTCTGTGAAGGGATAGAATTTAAAATTCTGCTATTGGCCTATGCAATACTACATCGCTTTGGACCTAAATATAATTCTGAGTTGCTTGTCAAGTACAAACCACGTCCACCTTCAGGTTTTCGGAGACCTGCTTACTGAGTATTCCCAGGACCAAAACTAGGTCCTGGACCAGAACTAAGTCCTGGTCCTAGACATTTTCCATGTTAAGACGGGTGAGAAGAATGATGTTTTGAACTATGCTTCATGGTCTGTTCTAGACAGAGGCCAACAGGGGTCAGTGACCCCGTGGAACTAGGTCCTGTACTTAACACATAATACTAAATCAACTTCATAGATCTGCACTTCTTTCACACAATTTCAAGGTACAAACAGTGGGCTAATAGCTCTATTGCTGTTGCTGCTCCCATGATAAGGAATAAGCTAAAAACTTATTTACTCAAACAGACTTTAATACCATTGTGATGCTCTAACACTTGTACATAATTTTACATGCTGTTTACATGTCATTATGGTTCTTAGATACTTAGCGGTCAAAGTGGATTGAATAGTCCTCTGTTTCCGTATTTTTATGATGCTGTTTATTGTCTAATGTTCTGTAAGGCACAACTAAAGGATTCACAGTACATCTATTTTATATGTCAATTAAATTACACTTTATTTACTAATTAGGTGCCGTTAGAAAGCAGTTGTTGCATTGGACTCATTTAGGAAGTGAAGAAGGTAAGGGGGTTGAATACATATGCATACCACACTTTTCCAGTTTTATTTGTTTAAAGCCACAACCCATTTCCTTCCTGTGTCATGTGATGTTGTTAATGACAAACACGACAGAGACGTTTGTGGTTGTAATGTGACAAAATGTGAAAAGTTCAAAGGGTTTGACACTGCAGAAAACAGATAAACAAAACACACAGGATGCTTTGAAGCGGTGAGTAATATTTTTTGGGGGAAAGCTGTTCATGTGTGTATGACTGACAATACGCCCCATGTATTCTGTCTGACTATGCAAATTTGTTTACTTTCCAATATATGTCACTCATAGTGCAGGCTGGAGGCCACTTCATTCTGTATCTCATCTTGAAATAGAATGGATGTCACCTCTGGTTGTTTTAAATAGGCTACTCACCCCAGGGGTGAACTGCAGTAGCCTGAATTAAATACTATACTGTGTCCGCTGAGTGGTGTAATGAATAAAAACTTTATTATGATCACCAAATGTTATAAAATTATTGTACCAGGTAATTACATACATTCTGTTTGAAAGGGGTAGGTGTTGTAAGTATATAGAGAAAGACCTGAAATTTCCAAAGATGAATAGTAGCAACTGATGATGAACTCTCACACAGCATCAAAACAAAAGACTGCTAATCTCTTTGCAGATACATAAACAGCTGAATGTATGTGGTGCTGAGACACCAAGTCTTCATAAACTAAACAGATAACAAAAACCATGGTTTTTGTCATCTGTCCTTTTGTTGTTGCTGCCGCTGTGAAGAAAAGTGATGGAGAGTACATTATGTTCTTGCCTTCCTGTTTTGCTAGAAGACATAATAATGACAGAACGCTGCATTCCTGACTCGCATTCAAAAGGTACAATTCTCACTTTACATACCAATGATCCAACATGTCCCAGTTACATCAAGGAGAGGATTCTTTTAATGTCCTTTCCTAAATTTCAATTTGGACTCCTGGTCTACATCCAGCATATCTCTTTTGCAGTTCGTTTCGGTTTGGGGTCATATTTCGGGCATAACGTGGGCTTTGCAAAAATATTTTTGAAACAGCCTTCCTGTTGTCATGGTTACTTATCCTGACAGATGTACTATAATTGACACCAAATATTTGAGCAACACCTCTAAATCAGCACAGAGAAAGTGTTGGAAGAATTTACTTTGAAATCACTCAGGTCAATAATGTGCAAAGAAAGACACAAATGGCTGCTAAAAGTATGTGTTTTATGCTGAATATGTAGATGTATAGATCCACAAGTAATGAAAAATAACCAATGTTAGAAAAACACTACTCAGTACCTTTTTTAATTCCATAGCTAATACATCTATATAAAAGTTGCATTACCACAGTGTTAGGTTAATAAAGCTGTATCACAGGATCAATAAGAACTTTATCGCAGTGCCATGCAAATCATTTCCAATACCCCTTCCTTGGACCTGAATGTTTTATTTAGAATACAAATGACTGATGTAAAGCTTCAAGAAAATATGAAAGTCATTTTATCTGCAGGTGATACAATACTACAGTGCTCAGATAAAAGTTTGGATCAGCTTATGAGGAATGGAAACGTAGAAGATCTAATCTAATTTATAACAAAATAAAAATGTATATTTATATAGGGCGTATAAAAAAATAAGGTCAGTATTATTTTGAACTATATGTAAGTTAAAAGAACAAATGAAGCCTGATTTTAGGCATTGGCAATTGACTACACATAAATAATAGAAAAACATAAAATGTCAAGACAGAGTCAGAATCTGCTTTACTTGCCATGTCTGTGCACACAATCAAGAAATTTGACTTTCTTTCCACTTCGCTTGCTATCTGCAAACATTTTCAACATAAATAATTAAAACAAGGTGAAAAATACATAAAGAAAACATTAAAACATTTCTTGGCAAAAGGAAAACAAGGTCAAATAAGAGATGAGATACATACCATTATCATTGCTATTATACAAAGCAAAAATGAAAAAAAAAAAGAAAGAAAATAGAAATGCTATACTGGGCCATAATGGTCCTGTTCATTGTTTTTGGTACTAATGATACTACGTATAAGAAACACCAAGCCAAATTAAAAATTGTTCAATTGATTTTTTTCTCTTAAAAATCTATGCAACTGGTAATGTACAAAGCACAAACTATTCTACTTCCAAACTTCTTTGCAGAAGTTATTTCTTAAACTTTCTTCAAAAGAAGGCAGAATTTAAAGGTACATGAACTTCTTCTTTCTTTCTTTTTTTTTTTTTAAATTGTAAAGGTCAACACAACTATTTAAAAATGATGCAATGCTGTTAGAGGGGTGTGAGTGCAGTGGAAACTATCTCCTTGTAGTTTTCATTTTTTTAAATTCTGTCTGAACATACATATTTGTTGCAGCTTTCTGAATTATTTAGAAAATGCATGATTAAATCCCCCCAAAATCCTGCCAGTCTTGGTTTGTTGATTCTTCTGTCACTCTACTGGATGAATCACATTTGCTGCCAAGAAAAGCACTCCAGTCGACATGTTACCTTTTGAACCCTGCTAAGTATGTCACCCAGTTTGATAGAACCCATGCTGTCACACCATGCAAAATGAGGATTTACTGCCTATTAAGTGGAATCCAAGTGTGTACTTGGAATGCATAAGATGCTGTGAAGCCTTGCTTCAAATGAAACGGAGCATTTAGAATTTATTCTTAGTGATCCATGGTGTTTGCGTAGACCATGAAAGGACAGTGAGGGGGTGAAAAATCCAAACAACACATTTCTAACTTTTGTTCTAAATACACAACTTACATGAACAAAACTCTGCATTTGTGGCAGAGCAAAAACTATTCTTCAAATGGTGCTTATGAGTCGTATTCTAGAGGATGACTCTCACTGTTGTCGCTGCATAATAGCGGTGTTTAGGATTGTGAGTGCATTGTGTGCGACTGTGATGAATCGGAGCGGAATGGTTCTCGAGTCTGCTTCCTCAGTCAGTGTGAAACAGTCAATGGCCTCTGACGGATGAAAATTTGCTGCTCTTCTCTCCTTTTGTGTCCCAATATTATCCAGTCCCACACTCCTGTGTTCTGCCGCGGTACTGACGATAGGGTTAGAAAAAGTCCTATAACAGAAACTCAAAATTTTGAGTTTTATTGTCGCTCTAAAATAAGACCATGAACTCTTTCATTTTAATTTTAAAAATACAATATTTTTACATATTTTCCTCGTGGCCCGAGCCGCAGCAGAATGATTATTATGTCAGTCATTCCTCTCCTTGAATACGATTTCATTATTCCAAAGCATAATTACCAAAGTGAGAATTGCCAACAGTTAAACTCATATTGATTGCCTTGCTGGAGGTTATGGTGATTGGATACCCCCCACTGCAGACACACTCATTTTCTTTTTCATTTTAATTTTAATTTTGAATGTTTTCTCTGACTGACAAGGAAAGTCTCCAGCAGCGCAGGTAAACTGTGTCTGGTGTGTGATAAGGAGAACTTCACAATCTTAAAAACTGGTCTCATGGCAGCCTATTAGGGCAAGCCCTGTGATGGATGGTGATATGCATTGAGGCTCTGGGTGTACAGAGGAATTTCACTTAATAGCTTAGCTGCAGAGAGGTAGACTTAGTTGTAGACAGTACGTGGCATATTTTCTGTTCAAATGTGAAGGGACAATTCCTTTGGGTTGTAACACACAAACATTCATCCCTAACTTTGATCTTGCATCAATGCCAAAGCCCCTATTCATGTATTCAGAGCTTGTGGCATCACTCAAATCCTGCAACACATTCTCAATTGGATTCAGGTCTGGACTTTGACCGGACCATTCTAACTGATGAGTAAGCTTTGTTCAAATGGATTTTGAACTGTCACTCTTCCATGAAGACCAGATTTGTGTAGCATACAATAAATATAACTCCTGTCTACAGAATCTCCAACCTAAGCTGTGGATTTCAGCTGCTCTTTTATAGATTTTATCTGTCTTTTTACTGCTAATCTGATTAATTAATTTTGCTTTGTAAAACATACTAAAAACCACTTATCCATTGCTGTCCACTTCACAATTATGCACTATTTGGTGTAAGTCTATCACATAAAATCCCCATTAAATACACTGAAATTTGTGGTTGTAAAATGTGAAAAATGTTCCAGCAGTACTGAAAGCACTGTACATGCATCAACAGCAGTGAGTAGCAAAGCTGCATCAAAACCAATAACTGGCTGATTGAAGCTTCCATGACTTGTCAGAGACAAATCCAGTGATGGACGTGCCCTCAATCATGTCTTGACTCGTATCTTCCAAACCCGATGTTGCCCTATTTAAAATGCACAGCTCGAAGGCAAGCAAATGCATCCTGCTTTGCTCTCACAGCACATGGATGGAAGCTGGTAGGAAGCAGTTATAGGCTAAGAGCGTTCATTGATGGGCCAGTTTGATAATTAAATCCCAAAGTGATTCTCAGAGTGCTGCGCTGCTGTTTTTCAGGGTGTGTAGTGAGGGCAGTAAACTGCATGCAGACATTTCTCTAATTAAAAATGAGCCAGAGTGTCTATAAATCCTCAATAAATCAAAAGTTAATCTAATTAATACCTCCTCAAAAATAAAGATAGTACTTAAGATGAAGAAAATGATACTTATTGCTGGATTTAAGTTAAGGCCATATGACATGATTTTTAAACACACAGAAGTGACTTTATCCATTGATCTCTACCTTGTGTTTTAATGTTATGGCTCATTTGCTCCCCAGAAACTTCAGGGGTATCAATAACTTGTTTGTCTTGTAATTGCATATTGATTCAACAGATTCAATGTGGCTGTTTACCTTTTTTACTTCACTGAATTCTCAAACCAAATCCCGACAGGTGCAGGGAGTCATAATATTCTCTTTAGAGGTGTACAAAAGCATTTACTTATCCTCCAGGTGATTATAACCACCACTGCTCTGCCTTTGTCTTGCACTGGGATATGTAAACTCCTCACTCTTTATATCCAAAAACAATGTGTTGCTAAGGGAATCCGGCGCCACATTTCACATGCCACAAAACATGAACACCCAGCAGTGTTGAGTACCTCTCCAACACCTTCCCAGACAAATTAGACACAGCTGAGTAGCACTCAATGGGCTTCTCCCGAGGGAAATCATCACAAGACAATGGGCTTCTCATCCTCGTTTTGTGTTTTGAGGGAGGAAAAATAGAATGAGAGAGAGAGTGAGTCCAAAAGACTTCTGAGACATCCCTTGAAAATAAAAAAAATACAGGTGAGAGACTGCCTGGATCTGACAGTCATGGAGCTATGAATGATAAATAATTTCCTCCTGAGTTTGCTGATGTGAATCCTGGAGACTTTATGGCGGTTGTGTTTTCAGAAGGATGATTACATGCTGAAGATGATGGATGTAGGACGAGTAGTGTGGGAGACAGGAGGATGTCCAGGCAGTCCTGTGGAGGGTGACTTGCCACCGGCAGCTATTACCACAGCCTCATTACACACATGGCATGAGGTAAACTCTTTATCTTGTGGAATGAACAACAGAGAAGAGATTTCAGCAGTCTTGCTCAATTAGGCTGCAATATTCACATCACTTTCTTTTGAGTGGGAGTCTGTGAAGACTTTCAAGTGTAAACAAGGACATCATAAAAGAAGTGGAATCTTTTATCGAGGAGTGCAAGTAAAAATAAGAAAAGTTCAAAATTTTTCTAGGAACTGTCAAAATGATATTCAGCACTCATAAAAAAAAGAGAATCTTCTGAGAAAATTCTCTGCTGCTCATCAGCTTACAAATGTCTTATTAGCATATTATTTTTGGACGGGAGGAGGTGACATCCAACCCTGCTATCCAGCTGCACTGACCTGTGTCAAGTCATTGACCCGAACAAAACAGAGCAGATTTCCTATGATGCTTCGGTTCAGTGAGTGGATAAAGATGACAGTTTGAGCGCTGAGACTGTCAACAAAAAACACCCAACTGTTTAACATGTTGCTGCTGGGAAAAAGAAGAAAAAAAAACTGTCTAGTTTCCCGCATCAAAAAAAGGCAGAATAAAGTCTAAAATTAGATCATTTGCTCCTTTCCTCTTTTCCATTCCAGTTTGAAATTGACAATTTATTTACCTGCTATGTGAGAAAATATGACACTTAGATTTTCCAGCTCACAGATATGCAAAGGTAACACCCATGTGATTATACCTGGAGCACATCTTTTTGCTGAAGTACGCTTGACACAACTGACAAGAAAAATATGTTCACGTTTCCTATGTGTTAATAATTCATCTGCTAGGTGTTGCATGTGGTTGTGCATTTTAAGATGGCATAAAATATGTTGCAATTTGTTGTAGTGGCATTTATTCATCAGATCTATTCTTATAGATTTACCACAACTACCAGACTGTTTAAAACGTTCGGTCTCTGGGCTTTGCAACTGCAAAAAAGGAGAGTACTTAAGGGTAAAACAATGCTTTCAGGGCAGCTATACGTTAATATATTCAAATACATTGTTTGCGTGCAGAGTGTGAAATAATGTTTCCAAACAGTCTTTTGTGATTGCAGTATGTCACACCCTCATATCGCAATTTGATATATCAAATATTAAATATTGACGGATAATAATATCAGATTTAAAGTGTAAATACTCTGATATATTAATTTTAATCATATGGTTTTGATCCCAGATTGCTGAATGAATTTGAAAACAATGTCAGCTGACCTCATTGCTGAGGTAATATAAAAGCTATGTGAGTCAGATCACATATTTACTCCAATCATGTATGTTATTGGTCTGTTAACTTCAATTTAATTGTTCTCAGAGGGAGTGAAATCTTCTGTGGAGCTGGTAGAAGTGAACTGAAGAGATATCACTGTCCAATCAGCTTGTCTATCCCGACTGGCGGACTGTATACGATTACACAACTCAACTTTGTCTTCTTTGTATGTTATTTTGTATAAAGATTGTATGAAAATGCAGTAACATTTTTCTCCACTCACACAATGGAAACACATTCATATCCTAGTAAGTTTCTTGAAAGCAACAACAACATAGGTAGTACTGTCCTTGGAGAAGATCAGCACCACAGGAAAGAAGGGAGACAAATAAGGAGAAAACACAAACAAGAAACAGATTTCTATAAAACTTTTTCTTCTAAACTTTTTTTTACGATAAAACAACAGTTCTTCAAAGATTTGATGCTTTTTGTAGTGGTGGCACTGCCGATGCATGCATACTGGTTGTTGTGAGAAACAGAAGATGCACCAGTCTAAAACACTAACAAGGACACATTGAGGATTCAAATAAAACAGAATTGTATGTTTTGCTAAGAATTGGCTACAGAAACTTTGGTCTTCACTTGGACAATAAGATGAGCTGGAAGAAAAACACACCGACTTAGACAAGAAAGAGAAAGAAAAAATAATTGTCGTTGGAGAAGTACATTACTTGAAGTGTTTTCAATAAGTTGTTTTATCATCTAAAATCTGCGGATTTTAGATGATAAAACGTTTGTTTGAAACCATCTATAAGAGTAGGTTTGTGAATCAAAGAAACTAAAGAAAACCAGAAACAAAATGCAGAGGGTGTGCTAGAGCAAAAAAAAAGAGAGGAAATGTTATAGAGACTTCAAGGCAGCTTACACCAACATGAAGTAGCATATGATTACGAAGTGGAACGGAAAGGATACAATAAGTTAATTAAAGGAAAATATGAAAAATGTGTTGTGCATTTATGTATGTATTCATTCCCTTTACTATATTATCTGTAAATAAATTCCAGTGCAGCCATCTGGTTCAGAAGTCACGTAGTTAGTAAACAGAATAGCAGAAATGTGAACTTCTCAGATTAAACCAAGATTTATATTTTCAAAGTGCATCAGAAAACTGACAATGCCCATCAAACTTCACAATTATGTGCTACAATTGAATTTTGTGGTTGTAATAATAATAATAAAAAAATCTGAAAAAGTTCACTTTGCATTTGGAGCACACCCCTGCAGCTTTTAGGAGGCAGTAATGTGAGACTATGCAGTAAATCCAAACATATCTTTTCACTGTTTGTGAGTTAAACTGGAGACAGGCTTGCAAAGTTTGAAGTTTATTTCTGGGGGGAGGAGGGGGTTGATTCTAAAATATTTATTAAAATATTCACTTGGTGGGGCGTGCTAACCCCCTACCCCACGTTTGGAGGCCTTAGTCCTCGATGCGGACGTCGCGGGTTCGACTCCCAGTCCCGGCGACCTTTGCCGCATGTCTTCCCTCCTCTCTTCGCCCTCTTTCCTGTCAGCCTACTATCGCAAAAAAAATGCGAGCCACTAGCGCCGCAAAAAAGAAAAAAAAAAGAAATTCACTTTGTACAAGCAGTTTATTTACACAACTATCAGCTGATTAAGTTCATGTGTTTGTTAACCTGACGATGAAGCGCACAAAAGACACATTTTCCACAGAGAAACCACAGCTTGTTTTCTCTGGGAAACAGCCACCTAGTAATAAGTAGCAGGAGTTTATTGGGTGTATCTTTATGTGCTGTGAAAGCTGAAGAGCTGCAGGCGGTTGTCTTATATCCTTCTTTTGCTCACTTTTGTCCCAGAGTAGCTGTAATTCTCAGTCTGTTAGGTTGAAATCATGACACTTTGCACACAATGCTCATCAATGCAGATTAAAACCACAATTATATCACTTCACATAATCAAACCAGTTCTAAGACTGATTGTTTTTGCATCTTAGAGCTGACATTAAAGCTATGAAATGCTATGTTCAAGTTCTTAAATTCCAAAACTGTCTGTGAATTTCTCACATAATTTTGATTCGGTGCTGGGAATGGTTTGGCTAAATCTCAGCTATTGTCCCTGTGAATTTAAATCAATGTAACTGTAAAATATATATTTAAGTAGTGGAATAGAATTATGAGACAAACTGTTAAAATGCATCTAGTTGCACTGAAAAATATGGAAGCAGTCATCTTCATGAGGTTCATTTATAAAACTTTTCCTTGTATAAGCTCATTTTAAAACACAAATTTTCATTCTGAATCATGGTACTATCAAAAAAAAAAGTCTTATTCTGCGGTACTTACGTTGGATTGTGCTCAGAACAAATCTCAAAGTTTCAAATCATCTGCTGTCAGACCCAAACAACAGACTACAATTTTAAAACAATGTATTAAATAAACATCATCACTCACAAATCCTCCTCCTCCTTATTTACTGATTGGCCCGGTTAAAATTCAACTGGAGTAAAACAGTTCAATGGGACAAATCCTATTGAACTCTTTCTGGGAATAAAGGAGCTGTTTCAAAAAGCTCCCAATTATGACATCACAATCTGCGTGCACTGCCCCGTATCAAGCAATGCAAGCAGAGCTCCCCCAACCTCATCTTCTGCTTCTTGGTCAGAGATGTATGGTTGTAGAATTTTGCATCTGTTTCCAGCTATTTTTACATGTATAGAATGTGATTCTGGTTCGGTCAGCAACAGCTTATTTGCATAAAAGTAACAGAGCTCTAAAATAGATCATTCTGAAGCAAGCTCAAAATACGTAAAAGAGAGCAAGTTAAATCTCATCTGAGAATGATTGTGCAAAAAATGTAATGAACATGTTTTGCATAACCCATAGACTTATCCTAACTTGTTTAAAAGGAAGACTGATCGGCCCCCTTTTCTTCCAAATCAAAAGAAAATGGCTTTGGGGTGGAACTAAATGTTCTTCCAACAGAGTGAAGTGATTTGCATGCAGTCATATGTGATACACTATTTATCTCATCATAGAAGGCTTTATAATGAACTGATATTCAATTCTGTCCAGCTGTATTATGAGCAAAAATAGTCATTTTGCCCATACAGAAGTCGAGGTCTATGTGAAGTCTGGCTCATATTTTATCTTGTCTTCAGGACAGAAAGCCCACTGTGACAGTTCCTCCCCTGAGAGAACAGCCGGTATCCTTATAGACCAATGTTACGGGTTACCAGGCAGACTGAGAGAAACTGAACTTTGTCTACTAAAAATATCCTTGTGTTCACAGCAATCTGCCGCAGGAAAGTTCTGACAATTTTATTGTGTTCTAGAGGGTTTGTCGTTTTTATAGGTACCTCACCTTCAAAAAAGTCTATTTAAGTTTTTCTAAGCAAACCAGCAGAAAACATGCAACATGAAAGCAATCAAAAGATTATCACTGCCTCTGAAGAGACTAAATTTATCATTCCTTCTTAAAGATACAAGTCATGTCCCATCTGAATGAACATGATTAATACCAGAGGATAAAATATTACCTCCAGGGAGCTGTCTAGTAACAATATATTTAATTAAAGTAAATGATTTCAAAGGATAAACTGTGACTTATATAGAGGGCCCTCAACCGTAAACTATTTTATAGGCTGAGTCATTTTCTGTGGAGGACTCATTAAATAAAATGGTTCCAGGAGGCAGGGACTTGGACAACGCTCAACCTCTCTGCTCTCTCTGATAATGTGTAATATTTTACATGTGAAGATATCTGTATGTGCGAGAGCATCTTTCCATGCTAATTCCCCACTTTTGACGTCTGAACTCACCTTTCTGCCCTGGTCTGATCAGACCTCTGACAAAGCATCACAGAGGTCAAGGCATCTGCAAGACAGGCCGCCGGGCTTCTGATCCGCCGACTTCATTGACATGCACACATGCAAACCGGCGTATGCAAAATCAGAAGGGCAATTTCCACTGGCACCCGGTGGGAGACAGTATAGCTGACTGACAACTACAGACCCTCGTTCAAGAAGCAAATGGATACGGCTTTTGCAGATGTATCAAATTTACATCCACTTAATGCTAATGTGGTTTTCCTGCAGGTGAAGATACCCAACACAGATGGTGCTCTATAGTTAGGTGTGCTGTGAGGAGACGCAGCAGAAGAAACAACAGCGTTATTAAATTAGCAAGATAACATGTTTCAAGTGTTTTTCTTAGTTATGTATCAGCTTAATGGTGAGCTTTTGCAAGATGTCTCTGTCCTTTGAAACAGAAATGCCTTTGTGTTCTGCACACAAAGGTGCAGAACACAAAGTGAGTATATTTATATGAATTTATGTAAAAACGTGGTTCAAATGCAACAAATTATGATTTTGAACACGTGTGATGCACTAAAACAAGAATAAATATGTAATTTGTGTATTTTAATGCCTTCACAGCACAGATGATAGAAGGTTTACTAATTACTATCTCTCTATATAGGTCCGGCATTACATTTATCCCACTTGGATGTTGTGAATCTCACATTTGTATGGCTTTTCTCGGAAACCTTTTGACAAACTTCACAAATATCAAGAGGAGGGTAAAGTACCCAAAACTTGTACCGTACTCAAGTAAGAGAAACATAAAACTTGTGTATAAGGAAGAAAGTTTGTGTCTGTTTCTGGTGCAGTTTTGTTTAAAATATATATGTTTTTCATTTAATAGATACTCCCAGTGGCTAGAGAATCCAGAAATTTTACTCAAGAAAGAGTGGCAGTATTTCATAATTATAATATTAAAGTAAAAGTAAAAAGTATGGTGTAGTAAAGCTACTTCTAGGAACTAACTGAACTCCAAACTGAACCTGATCACCTTTCAGCCCTTGCGACTGAGAGATTTCACAAAGCAGGAATGCATATTATGCAATTTGTGAGAAATTTGGCAAAAATATTAGCCAATCAACCAAAATGCCTAAGTAACAGATGCAGCAGTGCCACAACCTCTGTGCCGCCTTTTGTTTTTCCAGATCACAGCAAATGACAAAACAGAACCAGTGAGTGTAACTTTGTGTGTTCCAGCTCCTCTCCCACAGGAAGGCTGTGCAAAACAATTTGGCAACAAGTTATTCAATAAGGAAAACACAATGCATGACTAAATAAATTACTAAGGAGTAGTGAGGCTGCATTCCTACAAATCCCTCGATCCAGACATGAATAGAACAACAATTAATACAATTAAAATCAAATCACAACCTCTAAGTCACTGCAAGTACACAAAAGAAAAAAAAAGACAGCTACACCTGCTAGTTAAAATTACAACAAAAAATGACGGATTATGTTCTTTTGTTAATCTATCAAAATTGCAAGATCATAGCAGAAAAAAGAGAAAGAACACATTTAAGCCAAATTTTACAAGAATATTTAAACAGTCATAGAAATTATTAATACTAGATTTTAGATATTGATTTCTCAATCAATCCCTTCTATCACTCACAGTGACAATTCCACACTTGATCCCAGTTGAGAGTTAAGTTCCCATTACTCCCAGTTAATAATTTAAGTAACCAGTGGATCTCCGCAGCGTGTCCGCATCCGACTATGCACACTTGTATGGTTAAAAAGTGCAAGCTCAGAAAAAGCCCTTATGTATTCTAATGACAAAATGACATTAGAGATGCTTTTTGAGCCACTTAGCAGCCGGATCAATAATGTTTCCCTGAGATCGTTTACACCCTCTGTGGCTCATTTTTAGGGTGGCATCTTGTCCATCACTTACTGACAAGCACCTGCTTATGTTTCCACCCACTAAAAAAACAACTTGCTTAGGGTCAAGCCACCACTTTGATGAACCTAATCAAGTACAGCTTTTGCCTACTGACGTATAGATTTTTGAGTCATTCCGGTTGAGATCATCAGCTAAGTGCGATGACACATAAATCGAACACTGGCTTGAATTTTGTGAGGAGTTTATTGACCAGAGAAGAGATCCAGTGATGTCTGTTTGCAGTTCCGCCAACATTTTATTCACACTACTCAAATTCACTTAATAAGCATTCTGAACTGTGTGTGATTGGCACAAAAGACTAAACTAATTATCTGAATGTCAAAAGGATTTCCATTTCATGTCAGCTCAACTTTTTTAAATGAAAGCACTCCAATATGTGAGAATTCCATTCAAACAGTTGCTTTTATAGCGTATAATTACACAAAAGGATGTATTTCAAAGATTTATTTCTGCGAGTTATGATTTACAGCTAATTGATTGTTAGCATTTTTAATACACAAATGTTATATTATAGCCTTCACTATCCAGCAGAGTAAATCCCAGAAATAAATTTTGAAAGAAGCTGGCTGTTTAGAGTGCTGTATGCAAATACATGAAAAGTTTAGTGGAAGGAAAAATGTGGTAGAAAGGTGAGCAACATGAAAATCAATAATGTTAAAAAGATTATGTGGCGATTCACAAGATGTGGACATCAAGATCCCAAAATCTGGAGGAAGAAAGGAGAGACACAGAATCTATGCTGCTTTAAGTTCAGTGTGAAGTTTCCAATTAGTCACATTTTATAGGAGCCAATGTCCTCAGCTGGTGTTAGACCACTGTGTTCTGATTTCAGAACATTTTGAAATACTTCATACTTTCCTTACTGAAAAACTTAATGAATATATTGATTTTGTGATAATTCAGAGCTGTTTGTGTTTTGGTTCTTGCTTGTGTTTGTATTTGTATCTGAAGTTTATCACTTAAGTTTTACTATGGTTATGTTTTACTTATAAATGAATACATACATCTAATCTCATGCAATCATTCGTATGAACTCCAGCCTAAAACTATTTACTTTATACAAGTTTAAATCAGAAAAACATCTCAGTTCATCTGCACCAGCCAGTGAAGTCATCCAAGCATTGATTTTGCCATGGCGTTGCCAACATCCCCCGCTGTGCTTGTGTTTTGTTCTTCTTGCCTTTCACACTTTTCCAGGATTGTCACAGACTAGCAGTGAGGAATACAAATGCCTGAAGTCCAACCTCTCCAACTCCTCTCTTCGCTCTCCACTGTTTGCGGACCGCCTCCCTTCATCCCTTCATCCCTGACTGCTCCTCTCCAAGGACAGCCAAAGACATTCTCCAGAGTCAGATAAGAGTGATTTCAGCCGATACAACATGGCAGTTGCTCACATGAGCGCCTGTGGGTGTCCCTGGTTGGGGCCACAGTAAGATTGAGACTTTGAATGCATATATTTGACTTGCTGTCACATCACCAGCAGTGTTTCCCTAGAAAAAAAAAATACATCCATGTTTGTTTTTCTCCATCATGGCAACTAAATTCCAAGAACGGAGCATTTGAAGTGATGAAACGCCTGTCATGGTACAGATATTTGTGACCCAGGTTACGAGGCGACGGCTCAGCAAATGAAAGATGAACTTATTCTCAACTGGTTGTAGAAAAATGCATAACCCATATAGTTTTTGTTGCTATTGGCTATTAAATTCATACCAGATGTTAATGACAACCAGAATAATCCACACATTCAGACTCAAAATAACAAAGTCCCTAGATTACGCGTAATAAAGTTACAAACAATGACACAAGGGAAAAATATTGAACACATTTACTGAAACTTGTTAAAATGATTTGATTTGTAGATGATAATTTCAAGACTTACTTTACAATCTGCTTCCAAATATTGACGTAACTTTATTCTATGATTTTCAGTAGGGATAGAGTTGAATGACTGGGGCATTCTGATATAGTGAGTATGGATGGAGTTCATGGCATTTGACTGTTATTGTTTTTTGTTTTTTTTTTATGAAAAATTGTATCTCCTAATTCCAGGTCTATTTGAGGCTCTCTACAACAGGTCTTTGACGTTTAATAACCTCTAATAAAAATATCTGTGTAAGGTAGATTGTGAGGAATGCCTAGTCATAACAGGTTTAAGGTAAAATTCTAATTTTCTTCAAGTTGGCCCCAAAGGTCTGTCTGGACCATTTAAAGTTCATAAATGTTCCACTGCTGCCAGGATGACTTGCAATAAAAAGGTTGTGAAGATCTTTAGAGAGAACTCTTTGCTTCTCGTTTCATATACTGTAATGATAATGAGGAACTTTTTTCAGGGCACCATGTCAGAGTAAACTCTCATATATTAATTTCCACTGATAGGGAACAAGATTCCTTTCTAAATATTGACAGACGCCATCTATTTTTGGGGTCTTTGTCTTGTTGCATCTTTTTTAATATATTCAGTATTTCTTACGTTTATCACACCATTTTATTCTACAAAACTTAATTTATAAATATTTGTTTTGCTTTTGTTGTATGTGTAGAATTACTGGCAGAACTTTATGTCAACAGGCTCATTA
Source organism: Brachyrhaphis terrabensis (assembly GCA_903067065.1). Taxonomy (NCBI): domain Eukaryota; kingdom Metazoa; phylum Chordata; class Actinopteri; order Cyprinodontiformes; family Poeciliidae; genus Brachyrhaphis; species Brachyrhaphis terrabensis. Next base: position 45,098 of record CAEGAG010250744.1, read on the forward strand.
AAAATAAACTTGAGAAAAAATGTTGATGTATTAAGTACTTTTTCCCCCGCTATATGAGCTGGAACATCATCAAACTGTATTTAGGCTCCATCTGGAGATCTTGACATGGAATGTATGTGTTTATGACCGTGATCTGTGAAGTTATTTGGCTCCAGAAGGACAGAGAAGAGAAAGGTGATTAAAAAGTCGAATGAAATGTCACACCTAATAGATACAAAGCTGGCCAGAAGAAATAGGAAACAAGAGCTGGAGGTGGAAGGGACGGAGAGCGGGAAAGAAGACGAAATGTAATGAAAAAATAGCTCTACTGGATTTTATGTGTGTTGGGGTGTGTGCGCGTGTGTTTGTGTGTAATAGTCAATTCATTTTGTGTGTACTGTGTGTGTGTGCACGCATATGAAGGACCTGCAGAGAAATTGGATACTGCGGGGCTGCGGGTGTTCTTGGCTCCCCCAATTTCAGGTGTAATTACCAAGACACAGAAAGAGAGTTAAGTGGTCTCGACAGATCCCCCATGAGCCCCATTTTCTCAGATGTTCCCTTCTTTCTGTATAGGACCAGCAAAATGAGATTTACAGCTATAAAGTCTGCAGTATAGCCAATAAGAGAACGTGTACTTGCTGGCATTTGCAAAACGTCTAGATAGAAAAGATGAAATAGGTCATAATCCTGAATTAAAAATGAAAAATGTGGTAAGTGAAAGACTCCAATGGTCCTTTTTCACTACTGATATCTTAAAGTCAAATACAGTATACAATCTCTTTAGTGCATCGATGATGGCCACATCTTGCATAGATTGAAAAATGTCTTTACGAATATGTAAAAAATCCTCCATGGACTGAGAATTAGACATTTTTAGTTTAGTATTTCTCTACTGCCAGCAATTCTGAATAGGAATGCGTTCTAAAAAAAATTCCCATTTTGTGTGTCATCTGTTCCCAACTTTTTCTTTATTATGCGCTAGGATTTTAAATTGTTAGACCATCTGGTCTGCTACAGCCAGTGGAAGATATCTCCTCTGACGATTCTTTACCTGCCAACTCCTGACTGCTTGTGTTGGTCCTCATTCAGGAGTTGTCCTGACTGACTTGGCCCGACTGCCTGTAAATAAAAAAATCTTCTTCAGGATGCTCATTCCAGGAGCTACATAGTGTACAGCTGTTCTAGTATCCTTTGGATACTGATTGAAGGTAAAAGCAAGAAGCACCTCCTGAAGATTGAGCCAGATGGAAGATTGCCATCAACTCATTTGAATTAACATTTCATCATCCCTGCATTTAAAGACAAAATGTTATTCGGTGTGAAACGGCTAACCTTGGCTCAGCATGATGTATCAGAAGAACAGTGACCTCTTGTCAAACAACTCTATAATAAAACATATATTGTTGATTGGAGCTAAATATCCATTTACTTTTGATCCTAGGAACCTGAGGAAAGTTTGGGTTTCCTGGGCAGAAATCTCTTGCATCCTGTGTTTTTACAGAAGCTGTTTGTATGCTGATGGCAGATTTCTTATCTGCCATCACAAAAACACTTGGAGTGCCTTGCATTAGTATTCATTCCTTAAAGCTCTTTAGCTTAAAGTCCAAAACTTATTTTTATTTTATTGTGCTCTTATAAAAAATTAGAAGGAACCCATTCACTTTTGTCAGCCTTTGAAAAATATATATGCTGCAATTTGAGGTGCATATCTCTTGGGGTTTCTTCCAGCTAAAGATATTTAGAAGATCGTTTTCTTTACCCATTCTTCTTTAAAATATATCTCAGCATAGGAAGGATCGGATGAGGAGCTTATGTGAACAGAGGTTTTCAAGTCTTGCCACACATTTAAGTCTGAACATTAACTGAGCCAGTTTAACACATTACTGTCTTTAAATTTTACCCTTCTTGTTGGGTAAAATTTACCCAACAAGAAGGGTAAATTTGATATGATTATGCTGTTGAAGAAAGAACATGCAACAGATTGACCGGCTTTCCCATCCATGCTGAATAAAAACATCCCTGCAGCATGATGCTGCCACCACCATGGCATTATTTACTACTATTTATTTAATAATCTATTTACTTTTTATGGTGGAGAATAAGTTGTGTTATTTTGTATTTAGGGTTTCTCAGAGAAAATGTCATTTTTATATACTCACAAAAACATATAGATTTTCTCCTACTCCAGCATTATGTGCTTCTTTGTGTTGGTCTGTCATATAACATCACAATGAAATACATTGTGGTTTTGGTTATTTGTGATTGTAACATAAAAACATAGAATTTTAATACCTTTACACTCTATATTGTATAGGGATCAGACACAAAATACTGTGCAAACATTTTTTTCTGAGCTCAAATAACAATAAGGAGTCAGATTGCGTGCAGTTCATTAATTTCTTTATACTACACATATAAACATCCTGGTGTCCTATTAGTCCACTATAGTAATTTTTAATGGAGAAAAAGGATTGCATGTTTGTTACCGTAAAATGAAGCAGCGACAATGTCACAGCAGCTGCGAGAATATTATTCCAGCTTAATCTTTTATAAAACCCTCATCTTTAATTGTTGGTGCTGTGAATAATAGCAAATTGAGTTTTCATGGCATTTTTCCGGTCATTTTGACCAGTCAAAACACTTTACATTAGAGCCACTCTCACAAACACACATACACACACATTTATGCACTGATTGGTAGACAATTTTGGGTTAAGTGTCTTGCTCAGTTCCACATCAACACATGACAGAAGGACGCTGAAATTAAACCTACGACCTTCCGATTGCTTTAGGTACACATAACTAAAGCCTGTGTGACGACATACTTCAAGGGCAATATCAGTTTATATTCTTCGCCTTAATATGGGAGTGGAAGGCAAGCAGGTGAACGCATACTACGTTTGAGACTTAAAGCGGAATCATACGTGCACTGCTTATAAATCTGGTGAAAGTAAGCAATATGCAGATTTCTGTCTTTGTTCATACAGTTGAAGTGAGTAGGCTTTGTCCATCTGGCCTCAGAAGCCTAAATAAATAAACAAACAGAGAGGAGAACCTGCAATTTTAATCTTGGCAGAGATGAAATAGTTCCATGAGCAACTCTGGTTCATCTACATAAACATATAAGAAGAGTCACACATTAGTGACCTTCAAATTTGCTCCACACCATTATACCTCCACTGCTTCCAATATCAGTTTTAATTATGGTTGAAATAAAAAGCTTCCATTTTAATTCTATATGCTTTAGAATGTACAATAATAAAGAAATAACAACCAATAAAGTAAACTGTTTTTTAACCTGAAAAACACTCAGAAAATATATCTTTGTGTCTGAATTGGTTTTAGACCGACTAAGTTGAGCCATCAATACAGAGGTGCAGCTCAGCTCTTTCTTCCTTTGTGCGGCTCACCTAAGGCTGTGTGAATAAATGGCTCCCTGTGAATTTCTTGAATAGTTGAGCCTGTAATATTCTGGGCAGAACAGGGTCTAAATGCAAGGAGACATCTTTTTATAGTGTGACCTTCTCCACAGACACCCCTCCTGTCTCCTCCTCTCTCCGTCTGGATTCTTCAGCTGCCATTATGTGAAACATTTTCCCACTTGTGCCCTTGGATAGTTTTGATTCTGCATGGAACATTTTTAAGCCTACTGGATTCTTGGGGTAAAGTAAGTGGAGAGCATGAAAATGAACAGAAGCAAACACAGAAACACAAATCTCATGTAAGGGGAAATTTGTTTTTACAGGAAAGAAAAACATTTGGCTACAGAAAATTGCAAATAGCATTTTCTTTCATCATGATGTTTCTTCACTAATATGATTTTGAAAATCTTATTTGAAAATATTTGAAAATTGTATTACGGAGGCAAGCCAGATGAAAGTCAAAAAGCATCATTGTCAGGAGGATCATGATCCAGAATCCTTGGGAAAGGTGATAGAGCTGGAGGCAAGACGGCAAAGGAAGAGCCGGGAAAACAGGAAGGAGAATTGTTCCGTCTGGAATGTGCTGGAGGTGAAGAGCTGCTGAGGTTTCTCAAATTATTAAAATAATACTCGGCTAAATAGCCAGAGGACGTCACTGCTATATGTGCTTGTGTAACCTGGTTGTATGTCTCGTTTGTTGTAATTACACAAAATGCCTTTTTTTTGTTATTTGTATTGTTCCTTACCTGACTGAAAATTGTTTTAACTGTGTCACTTTAAGAGTAGAAGCCCCTCCTTTTTATTTCTTCTTCTTTGGTATTGTCTTTAAATTGTTTGTACTCCTTAGACTCTCCCCTTTTGTCATGTTGTCCTGCGGGAGAGGTGTGTGTTGTTCATTTTTCATTAAATACATCCAGTTTATTTATAGATTTATTAAGTTAATTTTTGTTATGTAATTTTGTTTATGTAGAACTTGGAGCGGGCAGACTGTAACGCGGTTCTTTCCTATATGTTCTTGTCAGAATAAATCATCACCATCCTTTTAAAGTCACGGCTTGATCACTAAATAACCAGCACAACGCAGAATGGATCCGGTTATACTTGATCTTGTAAACTCCTCAGAATTTAATAGATGATGCATTCTCCTTCAATATAGAGATAATTTTGGTTTATTCATAATATGTGCAAAATATTTAATACAAACACATTTAAACAGATTTTTAGAAATGTTGGGTAAAAGCCACCTTACCTGTCTGACATTAAATTAGACTAAATTATGAATACATTATACATTATAAATATTTAGTATTTATAATGTTTTGATGAGGCAGGATTACAAAAACTCTATTTGCTAAAGGTAAAAAAACTGAGAGGTAGAAGTTAAATTAGTAAGTTTACAGACCTCCACAAGCTTAATATGATTTTCAGATGCCTGAAAGTATCGCATTCATTTGTTCATACAATTACATCTATAAGAACCACTGAAATGTCCAGTGAAAGTACTAATTTGAACTGGAAGAATCCTCAGTTATAGGAACAGGTCCTTACTATAAAAGCAGTGGAACAATCCATTTTGTATTGTATGCTGTGTCAGCATTTCCACAGATCTGATAATTGGGAGCAGGAAACAAAACATACTGAATTTATAATGAAGCGCTTTCATCCAAAAAGCTCCTCATGGCGCTTTTTGTCTAGACTATTATCAAAGATGTAAACATTTAGGTTTTCTGCTGCGCCTTTACAGAAATATTTTAATGTTACTCAAATATTTCCTGGTAAAATGAACTTGAACATTGATTTGATTAATATAAAGCAGAGTATTATAAAAAAATTTGTATTGTTTCCAAATTATACTTTTGCCATGTTGAATTGCCCTTTAATCAAGAATCAAAAAGAAACAACTTAATTACAACTGACTTTATGTTTAAGCTCTATTCTCTATATCTGAATGAAATATATAATACTGACCTAAATGCTATCATATTTTCAAAGAGTCACTCTTTCAATTTTTTTATCTAATTATTTTTATAGGATTTGTAATTATATCATGATGTAACATTAAGCGACTATAGTAGTCTACAAAGTCATATAGATCAATACATAATAATTGTATGCAGCCATATTTTATTGGATGTGCTGCCTACCTATATCTCTGTTGCAGTTGAAGCAAAATGCTCCCACTTGATTTAAATGCATCGTGTTGGTTGTCGCAAGGCAAATCAGAGGTTGCAACATTTTTAAATAATTTGCCAAACAACCTTATCTTCTTTTATATAATGCCAAAGTTATTGCACCTTGAATCCATCTGTGCAGGCTAGTTTTTCGGCAGTAGCAAAGTAGGTTGTGAATTTACAGTTGCTAAGAGACAATTTCTCAGTGTGGAAATCATTCAGTAGCAAAGAAATTGTGAACACAAAGACTAAAGATAATTATTTCATAGTATCTCCCCACTCAATGCCATTACAATGTATTAGCATGTAAAGTTAATGTTACTGCAATTTCCAGTGTACCTGCCATCATCTTGCAGTCCTTTCTATTCTGTGTTGCACCCTCTCTAAAGATAACACACACTCACTCTCACATACATGTGTGCTCCAAGCCACAGATGTGTCAGTGTCAGCAGAAAGCAGTTTTATAATCAATTTGGAATCGAGGGTGGAGTGGGTTGATGTTCCTTACAGCAAAGTAAATCCCAAAGTGACTGTTGCTCATATAGTGCAAGCAGGGCAATCAATTTCACCAGACTGACCGCGGGAGAGCTGGCTGCTGTGAAAGATATGAGCTGAGCTTGAGTTCAGGGAGAGAGCGACACTTTCCCCATATTTCCTCTGAGTAGGCTACACTTAATCCTGCGTGTCCCACTGCAGAAGTCCATGCTGAACTCCTACATTTTTTTCTTTCCTAGTGAAGAGACCTCGCTCTGGAAGCTCACAGATTAAAGGTGGGACGTGGTTGCTTCACTGAATTGTATTTATTTACACGGTTATTTAAACCTGTAGTTATTTCCTCACGTTAGAACCAAACTTTAACCTTTTAACTGCAATATCATGTGATAAACCAAGGGAAAGTGAAAAATTGTGAAATGAAAGGAAAAGGATACATGGCAAAATTTTTCAACAATAGCTTTTTTTGTCACTGTTACCTATGGAGATTTATGGAGTGCACACTACTGGATGTCTTCTTGACATTTCCGTCAGTTAAGGTTGAGCATCCTTTCTTGATATGTCTCAAGTTTTGCAACATGCTTTCCAATGGATTTTATTTTGGGAGTATCAGAATGTAGGGAGCTGACAAAAAGTCTGTCAAACTTTTAGATTTGAGTGAAAAAAAGGTATAATATTATACACGAAATCTCGTCAAAAAGTACTCGTCCTTATGGATGCAATGTCACAAAATGTGAAAACAATTGAAGCACAAGAATAATTCTGCAAAGCATTTTGCGTAAATCATCTTCAATGAAAAATGTTTTAAATGATTGCTAAATTTGCTTAAAAATGGCCAAAATTAATCCTGCTCAAGTCAGTCACATAAACACAAAATGTGTTGACCTTATATAGAAAACTTTACTTTTAAACACAAAGCCTCTTCAACTATATCTAATGCTAGGATACAACCTTCTGATTCATTCCTCTAAACCACCATTTTTGGACCACATACTCTGAGAATCGATGTAGAATAATTTATAAGTTATTGCATTTAAAGTATTTGACAAAATATTGAAATTCAAAAGAGAGGAAGTCTATTAGCCAACAGCAACATGAAATATTCAAAATATCTCCCTTTTAACTCCATTTGCACCAAGCAAAAGTTGCACCTCTCCCCCTCTCAATTCATGTTCTAAATGTTGTTTGCTGATATCAAAAAACAATGAGTGAGGAACATGAGGATGAGGTATGAAGGATGAGGGATGCAGGGTTGATTGATGAAGAATAAAGAATGAGGGGCCCGGGCCCCCAGACCCTTTCCCACCCTGCCTGCTGGTGATGGTCTGGTCTGGTGGAGCCTATTGAAATGCTGCCTCACTTCTGTCAGTCTGGGAGTAGCTGTGGCTACCATGTAGCTTCAGTGCATGAATGTGTGTATGATTGGGTGAATTACTGAATGTAGAGTAAAGTGGTTTGGAGTCTTTGGACTTACTACAGAGTTACACAAGTTTTGCCGTTGATTTCCAATATATCAAACTGAATAGTTGCTGAAGAATCCAAAGTTGTTTGTGAAAAACTTGGACCACACAACTTAAAGAAATACCAGAATCAATCATTTTGTCATTTGTACTTTTTCCTATCTATTTCACCCGTGACCTTCTCTTTCCTCCCAATTCCCTTTTATGTTGGTATCTGTCTTCATGCCATTTCCTTCCTGACATTTATCCAATGTCTCTTTCAGGTCAAACCCATCTCCCCTATGCTCCTTTTTAACCCCTGTCTTCTTTCTCCTCTTTTTCTCCCTCTCAGTCTTGTTTTTCTTCTGAAGGCGCCGTCCCAAAACGTCACAGCCTTTGAGATGTAAATTGACATGTGAAAAATGGTTAATTGGAGGTTCTGGTACTGCTTAATTCAATCTGACAAAAAATCTATTTCTTCTCTCTACTTTTTCTCCTCATTCATCAACTGAGACTAGCAACAAACTTGTTGCTTGAGGTGTATAAGAATCGATTCTAAACGAGTCAGAAAAATCATATTTCAGAAGATGGATAACAGAAAACTTCCTACATTTTTGGGACTCAGGCCACATTGATCCTGACATCTATGATGGATGTTTACTAAAGTTGACTTGTAGCTAAACTGAATCCGTTATACCAGGAACTATTGACTGCCTGTCATTCAGCTATGCTGAAAACTGGATATGTTATGCAAATCTAAAAGAATCCAACAAAGTAATGATCTGCTCTCGAATTATGCATTCCTGTTTATTTCCAAAAATAATTTGAATAAAATGACGATAAATATTATTGCAGCACAATTTAATCATATTAAGGGAATATTTTTCTCTCTTAAACTATATCTCAACTTAATTTAAATAAATGTCCTTCAAATAATATGATTGGCTTTTTACCCGAGTTGAAGAAAAATATGACACAAACAAGTCAGATATTCAGCTCAGCCTTCCAGATGGTATTGATACTACAGCCAGTAATATTTGCTGTTATTCCATCAAGGCAGAGACAACTTTGAGTTGTCTGCAGCATAGAATGAAGAAATCCATAAACATCTGTGGAAGCTGGCCTTTAGCCCCTAAAGATCACTTTCTTTTTTTTTTCTGAAATCACTTTTTTATTTCTTCAATTTTGAAGATGATATGCTGCTGACAGCTTCATCAAGATGTGACCTTTAAGAGGGAGTAGAAGATGGAATAAAAACAACACGTTCAAGTATGAAGCCATGGTTGATTACTAAAGTGTGAATTGATCAGTCGAGGTAGGAAAAGCTCTACAGACTTTAAGGGATGATTTGGATTCTTTGAAGTATTTTTTGTGAAGGTGTTATCAGTAATAATTACTTTACCTGCTGTACAGATCTCTTTGGATATTCATCTTTTTATGGCTATTTCAGACTGTCCTATTTTAAGGGATAAAATTACACTGAAAACTGGACACTTTTACCTAGAAAAGGCCAAATGTCCAAGCAAAAGAAAAGACGTTGTAAGTCAACATGACCAACCTCAACCACCCTTCATAGTAATCAATTTAAGTTGACGTCTTTTCACCTTTCAACCATATTTTCAGGCAATTAGATAAAGGCTAATAGATTTTCTATGCGTGTTGAACTAAATTTTCCACAGTGAGTCTGCAGAGGTTGAGGTACGGTGGCCGACAGGTGCAAATGCGCAGCAAAAGAGAAAACATGCAAACAAAAAAAAAGACGCGCACAAATGAAATGCAGCAAACAAAAAAGAAAACACCCCCGAATGAAATGCAGCAAACAAAAAAGAAAACACCCCCGAATGAAATGCAGCAAAC
>CAEGAG010250812.1:0-12633 GCA_903067065.1 Brachyrhaphis terrabensis
CAGAATGCATTGCAGCGTGAACAACATGGTGACATTCCAGTGACAATATTTTATTAAAATTTATAAAAACTAAATAATCTATAGTATTATTACTGTGTTGCTTTTACATCTAAAATAAATATTTCCCAAATAAGGTCTATTTTTATAACTACTGTGGATTCCTTTAAACTGTGATTCATTCTGTTAAAAGGTTTATAAAATCCAAACAGCTGATTACAGTCTTCTTTATTTCTTGAACACAAATCTGTACGTCTGTTTTCTTTTCTGCATAGACCTGCACAGAGGGCCAAGTTCAGAGTTCACAGGTCAGAAGTGTTTGCTGTCGGTTTATCTTCTGATCCTGAAGCAGCTCCACCGAGCCGCTCAGTAACTTTGTTTTGAGACGTTTGTGTCAAACTGCTGAGAACTGAGGATCATTTTGCTTCCCTGCCAGATTTTTACTGTTAATTTTTCATAAATTTATACCATACCATACCAACTTTATTTATAAAGCACTTCATACACCAAGAGGACCGAGGTGCTGTAACACAATCACAAAATACAATACAATACAATATAAACGAGAAAAAACACAAAATACATATGAATTCACAGACAGAACAAAACAAAGTGAAAAACATCTCAGATTGTGTCAAAAGCCAAGGAAAAGAGATAAGTCTTTATCAGGGACTTAAAAGCAGCAGGTGAGGAGGCCTGTCTTATGTCCAGAGGAAGGTCATTCCAAGGTCATTCCATAGCTTAGGAGCTGCCACAGAAAAAGCACGATCCCTTCTGAGTTAGGGGTTAGCCTTTGGCTCCTTCAGGAGCAACTGATCAGCTGATCTGAGGGAACGAGAGGGTGTGTAAGGATGTAGCAGCTCAGACAAGTAGGAAGGAGCAAGGCCATTTAGAGCTTTAAAAACAAATAGAAGAAATTTAAAATTAATCCTAAAATGTACTGGCAACCAGTGTAAGGAAGTTAAAATAGGAGAAATGTGTTCAAATTTCCGGGTGCCTGTTAAAAGACGTGCAGCAGCATTTTGTACCTCTGGAGCTGAGAAATATGTAGATCAGTGACTCCAAAATAAAGTGAGTTACAGTAATCCAGTCGCGTAGTTACAAAAACATGGATCACTGTTTCAAAATGCTGCCTAGAAAGAAAAGGCTTGACTTTGGCTAGCTGCCTTATGTGGAAAAAACTGGATTTTACAACAGCTCTAATATGTGATTCCAGCTTAAGACTAGCATCCATCTTGACCCTTAAATTCGTAGCGACCGGCTTAACATATTGGGCAAGAGAGCAGAGATTTATGTGAAAATTATGTGACAGGAACAAACAGCGACAGCCTTTCTATCCAGCACTCATACATACTGGTCTATACACACAGTCACATCCATCCATACATTACATGTCATACATATATATACAATTTTCTCATAAATGATCACATAGTCACAGTTTGAAATTCAGAATCTAAACATCGTGACCTCTGACCCTAAAGCAGCCAGATCTGAAGCTAAAATTGCTCCAAATGAATTTCCTCCATTTGGTGCTTTTTACTTTGTGAATCTGGTGCAGAAGTAAATCCATCAGCTTCAGGTTTGAGTCTTCTGACTAGAAGAGGCAAAGAAAGTGACATTTGTTCAATTCAGTTTTATGTTTTGATGATATGAATGTCTTTGAATTGCCTTGTTTTCTCCAAATAAACTGAATTCAGAGCAAACCGATCAGAAGCATTTGATTGGTTTCAACCTGCAGCCGCTGCTTTAAGACTTGGAAGTGGAGAAACTCAACATGCTGGGAGAAAAAGGAAAATCATCCATATTGACATCATTTTCATTGTTTTAATTGATGATTCTGGCAGAACCAGCTGGTTCTGTTGGGCCCACACCCGATAAATGGACTTTCAGTTTTCTGATGTCCATCCTCTCTGGTCTTCAGACTCGTTTCATTGTCCAGTTCTCCCACAGCCTGATCTGCAGCAGAACTTTCTGTTCTCTTTGGGCCTCTTTGTGCGGCGGCTCTGCTGGCGAGAGCGGCGAGGCGTTGGCACGCTGCTGCTGCCGTGTCCTTGGAGGACATCCAGCATCGCGTCCTGAGAACGGAGCCGCTGAGTGGGAGTGAAATCCATCCTCCGCTCGGCTCCCCGCTGCAGGCCGAGCCAGTCGGCTTCACCTGCCGGGTTATTCTGAGCCGCAGTCTTGACAGCTGGGGGGGGGATGAAAGCAGGTGTGGGGGGTCAGACCAGAACAGGAGGGCGGCGAGCCGCTGCATAGTGGAGCAGATTTAAATCTATAGAAATTGAATCAAAGTTCACACTAACTGCCGCTCAGTCAAACACCAGCTGGCGCATCAGCAACCTCCCGGAGACACAGCATGTTCTTACAATATGCTCACCACAGGGGGGCGCTCATGCACACCGACTGGACGGACTAAGAAGCAGCAGAAAAGCCATTCAAAGTGGAACCAACAGTATGCATCATTGCGCGTCCCTTCAGGCTTTGCTGCCCTGGGGAGAAAGCCGTTTTACTGCCAGAGTCGCAGCATAAATGCAACACGGCATCATCCTGAGCCTGGTGCTTTATTCTCAGCCCAGGAATAATCCCATGGTGCAGCAATTAACTAATTGTTTAATTGATCTTACATAATTCATGTTTGAGTTTTAGAGTAACTGGTGAATGCTTGCATCTGATTGGAGGAGACTTCAGTTCTTCCCTCTGTCTGCAGGGTGAGCTGGGGTCAAGAGTCCAGTTTTAGACAAAGGAGGACAGCTGAACATGTTGGAATGCTATCCAACCCCGAGCGAGGGGCAAGGTGGTTATGCAACGAGGCCGCGGCTCCAAGGGGCCCCACGGTGAAGAAACAAACAAACGCTGTCAGACACAGAGACACCAACAGGGTTAGAAACACACATCTGTGTGTGAGTGGAGGCCAGCAGCAACATCTGCAGCTCCGATCACTGAGGCTGCAGGGATCCGCATAATCCAGGTTCCGCCTGGTCCGTTTGGTTCCGCATAATCCAGGTTCTGCGTGGTCCGTTTGGTTCCGCGTGATCCGTTTGGTTCCGCGTGGTCCGTTTGGTTCCGCGTGGTCCCCAAAGTTCACATGGTCCAGGTTCCACAGGAACCAGGTTCTGACTTTGGGTCGGCTGGCTCCAGAAGAACATGGAGATGAAACTTGATGTTCTCAGAAACGTTGAGAAGATTCTCTGGTCTGGTTTCTGAATCTCGGGTTCTTCAGGTTCTAATCGGCCGTTTCTCATATTTCTGAAGGATTTTTATCAAATTGTTTTAATTTTCTTCCTCCTTCTGCCATCCGGCTCTGGTTCTGAATGGTACCTGAAGATACGAGGATTTATTGTTACTGTTTCAGGAACCCCTGATCATTCATGGAACTTCTTCTATGTCTTCATACATGTATTTCTAGACATGAATAAACATTGTACTTACAGAGAGTCAGAGTGTGAACATTAGGCTTTACTGCGGTGCAGTGTTCTCTTATGCTGGTTTGGGAACTTTCCATACAAAGGTTTCTTGTATTTGCGTTTGTATTTGGACCTGATAAGGAAAGATCTGCATCCGTTTTACGGAGAACATTTGAAGCAAAGTTTTCATCTCGTGTTTCGTACATTTTAAGGTGTAATTTCTTTTCAGCAGAGATGAGAATCAGTCAAAGTAAACCTGTCACTTTGACTGATGGTGCAGATGTTTTGTGGAAATATGCTTCATGTTCTATGGCTCCATTAAAGCTTCAAAGACGTGAAAGAAGACAGCAGAGAGTTTATAAATCTGTCAGGACGGTTGATCGTGCAGCCGGGAGCCACACCTTAAGGTCATGAGAAGATCTCTGGTTTCATCAAGAAGACTGTTGATAGCAGAGACCTGGAGGAACTTGGTCTGCGCTCCGCAGCCTGGAGGAAATAAAAGTGTCCACTTCCATCTGAAGTTCTTATTTGATTTTCTGGGCTTTATGTTTTATTGTCTTTCAGAGAGAATTTAAAGTTTTACTGGTGACCCAGAAGATCTTGTAACTGGATCCTAATAAGACAGACAAACAAACATTTCTTGCTGCTCCTAACACTAATTTGAAGAAAGACGATGTTTCCTAGCGTCTGAGCAGGAAGAGGCAGAAAAACATCTTTCTGGTGACATTTGGAAAGATGTCCAAAGATTGGAGGAAGAGGAAGGACAGATGTTGGAGGTTTACTTCACCAACTAAATGATGAATTAGTGTGGAGCGCTCTGGTAGGTCCAGTAACTGATGTGTTTGGACCCGTTAGACTCGGAGGCACCTGTGGGGGGTTCTGTTGGGCTCAGTTGGTCCGCCGGTTGCCAGGCTGGAGACAGCAGGAATGAGGATCAGAGAGCTGTTGAGCAATTTGTGGATCTCTGGGCATGCTCCAAGATGTTCTCTGTCTCCAGGTTATGTAACAGCCAGAAGATGGGAAAATATTTCATGAGACTCGTGATCACGCCGTGTCCCAATAACACATCTGAAATACTTTGAGGTGGTCTTTATTACTGGAGTCTCATTAAAACCATCGGAGCCTGAACCGCTGCCCCCTGCTGCTCTCAGGTCTGTAATGAGATCAGAGACCCGTCAGGTTCTGTTGTTTCTTTATAAATAACATCAGATGTTCTTCCTCTGCTGGCGTTTACCCAAACATTTCATCATGTCTCCTATGATGTCCAGACGCTGGATCTGTGGTGCTGCAGAGGGTTCTGTGGTACAGGGCCATTGTGACGTGTTTCTGTGGCAAAACCAGACGAGTCTCTGCACAAGTATTAAGCAACTTTCTGCAGCTCTGGGTTGTTTTCCTCCCTTTTTACAGACAGCAAAGGTCAGCATTGCTTCTTCTGAGAGAAAAACTCTCCATAAGCAGAAATCCACTTGGAGCACAGCGCATTGCACAACACTGACGAGCACCAAGCACAGAACAAGGCGAACTCTTCGCCACCGATTGACTTGGTCTTCACATAAAACTGAACTTTGATGAACTCGGCAGCACCAGCAGGGGGAGGAGGGGCGTGTGTGGGAACAGAATAACACGAAATGTCAGAGGCAAAAATAGCAAGAGGAGAAACAAAAAGTCATGAAACACAGAGAGGACTCGGCGAAAAACGAACCAAAACAAGGAAAATGAGGCAGAACTGAGAAAAACAAGAACAGGAGAAATAAAAAGCAAAATAATGAAAGCAATAAAAACGATTTGGGTAAGTGAATAAAAGACTAGAATAAAGCGCTTTGATACAAGTCTGTAGTCAATAACTTGTCAAAGATAGGACCTGGATAAAGACTCGATGAACTGAACCTGGCAGCTGACCCGAGTCTGAACCGCTGCATTCCTTTCCGAGTCTCCTCCGAGTCTCCTGCCGGTTGAGTTGGAGCTGCATCCCGGTCCAGGGCGGCAGCGGCTGCCGTCCCTTAGCTCTCCTCCACCACAGGGAGAGTTCGCCTGACGCTGTGGAGTCTTCTGGACCTGAGGACACGGGATGCGGGTCGTGGACCACAGAGACTGGTGGACCTGTGGGACATCCAAGTCTCCAGATGTTTTATCCCGACCTCAGAGCCGTCTATCTGGTCCGCCATCCCGGTTCTGTCCATCCAAGTCCAGTGTCTCCTCTCTTGTCTCGTCTGTCCAGAGGACTCTTCACTTCAGCAGCCATCTTGTTTCTAGAGAGAGGAGGCTTTCGGTGTGGTATGACCTTTGACCTGAAGCCTGTAGAGTCTGAGGTGGAGCTCTGAGGATTCTGGTCTTTTCTCTGACCTTTGACTTCTGAACCTGCTTAGAAGGTTTACAGCTGAAGAATAGTTTTCCTGTTTGGATGGAGTCCAGATGGTTTGAACATGACCTTTGGCCCTCCCCAGGTAGCCGATCAGTTTTTAATCTGGTCTTTGTAGAATGGATGATCGATTGATTAGATCAGAGCCCGGTCGTCTCGCCTATGACCTCTGACCTTTCAACGGCGGCGTCTCAGAGAACATTTGGAGGTGTGCTATGTGCAGACGGCTGCTTGGTGACGTTAAGGACACGGACGGAAACGGAGCGTCTTATCTGGCTCCGGCCAAAGGTTAAAGGTCGCCTGGTTTACTTGCATCATTTTAGCATTTCTCTGACACATGCTGCGTTTCCCCTGACGTCACTTAGAGGCGGAGCTTAAACGCCGCTAATAGCAGGCCGCCTGACTGCTCCCGGTCTCCATGGCAACGCCTGTTTTACTTTTTAGAGAGCTGAGCGGAGCGGCCATTTGGGAACGTTTCCACCACCGGAGAATTACTAAAGAAACACACACACTGAAACACACACACAAACACACACACACTGCATGTTATCAGCTGGATCTCTGATAATGTGGGACAAAAACACAAATCAGACCAGAAAACACACTGCAGATCTTAATGACTTTTAATATGAAGGGGACTCCCTCCACCACACACTGAAAACAAACACATTGAAAACACACATACACACTCACACACTCCTCCAGCTAGCTCAGGTTTGCTAGCTGCTCTCCATAAATTCAAACTGAGATTTTGTTTGAGGAGAAAAAGTGAAAAACTGTGTTTGTGGTTTTATTTGGAACCTGCAGGAAACTTGCCAAACAAGTTTCTAAAGCAATGCTTCCACATTTTTCTGACCTTTGACCTTTTTATTGCTCTGGGCTCCTTGCAGGTCTGTGCAGCTAAACGTGAAGCAGCGTCTCAGACATAAACTCCCAGCAGGGAGCCGCCTGCACGCGTTCTGCTCTGAGCTCGCCTCTCACAGTCCGGCGCACCTGAGGAAGGAGGCGGAGCCTCCCCTTACCTGTGATGAAGACGGCATTGCCCTCCGCGGGCGGGCCGGGCGACGGGCCGGTCCCGGAGCCGGAGCGGAAGCAGCAGACGACGGCCAGCAGAACCAGCAGCAGCACGGCCGGCAGGCAGAACGCCCACAGCCGCTCCACCAGAACCGTGGCCCCCAGCCAGGCCACCAGGGTGGGCCCCGCGCTCAGATGGGACGCCAGGATCTTCTTCATGGCCCCGCCCACAAACACAGTCACCACGGCCAGGTAGATCCAGAAGGGAAGGTTGTAGTCGTCCATCGTGTTCCAGGTGTTGCTTCAGTCTCTCTCTGCTGAACACACTCCTCTCTCTCTCTGCTGAACACACTCCTCTCTCTCTCTGCTGAACACACTCCTCTCTCTCTGACTGTCTGCAGGAGAGTGCAGCCCTCCGGCTCCACTGCTCAATATATAGAGGCTGCAGGGGGAGGGGCTACAGGCTGCATTTAATCTGCACCAACACACACACACACTGGTATCTGACCAGTCTCGCTGCTGATTGGAGCTTTGATCACGTCTCTGGTGTGCAGAGAGGAAGAAACGGAGCTGCTGATTGGCTGGAGGAAGTCGCTGCTCTGAGGGGCCCCATCCGAGGGACCAACCTGTCCCCATCTGTCCCCCAGCAGGTCTGAGCAACAGAAAATGATCAAAGTCCAGAAGCTTCTTCCTCACATCCAAACCCTCCTGGCCTTCAGCGCCTGTTAGTTGCCATTTGCTCCACTAGGTGTCACCGCGTCCCTCAGCAGAGGTTTTAGCGTCTGGGTTTAAAACGAGAAAATATTCAGGAAAGAAAAGTTTTTTGAAGCGTTTTGATTTCTGAACTTGTGAGAAGAAGAGCAGAGAGACGAGGCGCCGGGGGAATCTTTAAATCTGGCCTTCCAGATGATCTGCGCTCCGTCTCATGAGCGCATGACATCATGTGACTTCCTGCTTGGTGGTTGAATCATTTCCTTTTTGCTTCGTCTCGCTGTGATGCTGACAGTTCCTGAGGAAGTAACCCCAGATCATGATGTGGCTACCGCCGTGCTTTGCCTTGACTGAAACATTTTTATAGATGCTTCTAGGTTTCCTCCGGTGCTGGGCGGCCAATTATGACCCAACCTGGCTAACCCATTTTGCTACTACGGTTACAGATGTATAAAAATCTATCGTAATATTAATAAAAAGCGACGCGTCGCCTGGAGGGTGAGACGACGCCTGGTGCTGGTGATGCACCAACGGAAACCCTGCTTCATTCATTCTTTCCTGCCTGAATTTTGTCCAAAGGCTCCAGTTTGTCCCATCAGACCAGAAGACGTCCTGCGTCAAGGCTGGCAGTTTGTAGTCCAGACTTGAGGAAAACTCATGGAGAACAATTGGAAGCTGCTGTCTTGCCCCTCACAGCCTCTCTGCCGCTTTCTGTCTTTCATTAGAAACGTTTTTTATATTTCTCTCCCCAGCAGATGTTTGTTTCTCAGAAGTGAACGGAAGAAATGTCAGGTTTCATCATTTTGTCTCTACCTGGCACATTAACAGGGAGCAGCTGTAACTTCAACACGTCGTTCCTGAACCTTCCAGTAAGTCTGCTCCGTTTCTCTGCAGCCAGGAAAAGCGACATTAGGGGGATGAAAGGTGAAGGCCGGCAGCACCTGCTGAGAGGAGCAGCAGCTGAAAGCTCTTGGAAAATCTGACACGACTCTTTGTTCAGAGAGCTGAACTCGTCTGACCCAAGACGGGACAAAAGCAGAGACGCACTTACTGCTGGACAGCAGCTGGGAGGAACAGGAAGTTTCTGCAGGCTGCAGTCGGACAAAATAAAAGCCCTGTAACGCCTTCTGACTTCAGAGGACAAGAAGAGTCCCAGCTGGTCTTCTGTCCTCCTGGAACAGCTGATCAAATATCAAATCATTTCAGTTTATTATTCCAGTTAATTTTCTGTCTGAGGAAACCCAGCAGCAGAAAAACTCCCCTCGAACAGGAAGAAACCTCCAGCAGTACCAGAACCAGGCTCGGTACCAGCCAATCAAAACGCCAGACCAGGTTCAGCTTCCATGGAGAGAAAACAGAAACAACAGCAAATAAGTCAAACCAGAGAGTAGTAGGAGAAACAAAAGAGGTCAGCTTGACCTCCAGCAGCCAAAGGTCAGGTAACCGAAAGCCTTACAGAAGTCCAGCCTGGAAGGAGCCAATCATGGACTAGACCTCAGCGTCGCAGAGGTTCTGATGGATCTCTAAGGGGAGAACCGGTCCGTCTGGTCCAGAGAAGCGGCCATTTTACTCAGACGGACCGATCGGACTGCATCTCCCAGCATTCATTGCACTGGGCGCCGCCATAGCTGCATCGCCACCCAGCGAATGCTGCGGATGGAGATCAGGGAGACTTTGGAGCGGAACCTCGATGGAGACGCCGGACCTGCTGGACGGTTAGAACCCGAGCTTCTCCCAGACTCGCCCAAGTGCCGACACGGCAGCGGTACCGTCCAATAGAACGGGTCCGGTTCTGTTCTGTTGGACCTGAACATGGCTGGAATCCCCTCAGTCAGACCGAGCCGTGGCCGAGATCATTTCATACCATGTCATTTCTGAAGAGCGGTTCTTATATTCTGTGTCAAAGTTCAAGCACCAAACCCGACCGGCGGGTTCCGATCCGTCTCCGTTTGCCTCATGCTGAGGTTTCCTGGTTCTGAAGCTTTGGTCCTGGTCTGCCTTCATCACCCTGACTGCTGCTCCTCTTCCTCCTTGCTCAGTGATGATGTCATTGTATAATTTGTTTTGCTGATTTTTCTTTTTTATTAATCAGTCAGTTAGTCTTGAAGTTGTGTTTCAGTATGTTGATCTGAATCCTGATTTTTCATTGATCAGGATTTAACCAGTTAGCTGGTTGCATGCTAGCTGGTTGCATGCTAGCTGGTTGCATGCTAGCTGGTTGCATGCTAGCTGGTTGCATGCTAGCTGGTTGCATGCTAGCTGGTTGCATGCTAGCTGGTTGCATGCTAGCTGTCCTGCTTCAGTGCGGTGAAGTGACCTGTGCTTGTTGTGGTCATGCAGGCAGCGCCTGCTGTTGGCGCCGTTCACTTTTTTTTTATTCAACTCTGTTAATGAATTGTAGAGCTGTAACGATTCCTTGAATGATTTGAGTTACTTGATTATTAAAATTCTTCAAGGAAAATGTATCTGCCTGGAAGTTTTCGTTAAATTATGTTTTATTATTTAGCGCGCTGCATTCCCGCCGGGTCATTATTTGCGTTGCGCCGCGCTCTCACTTCCGCCTGAGTTGTTGAGGAAAGCTAAGTGTTAGCAACATAACGTCCAGTTCTCAGCTTCGGCCTGGGAGGATTTCATGGACTGATGATCATGTCTGGGTTTGTGTGGTTTTTCGGGGAGCAGTAAGACTTATTTTACAAGCGTATTTGTGAGCCAGCCTCTTTATTATTAATTTGAATATAATTTCAGATTCTTGTATAACTTTTCTTCAGATAAACTTATAAAGTGAGATACTATTGTTACAGGTTAATTTTCTAAGCTACAAAAAAAGTTATTGTTAGGGAAGCTCAAATATAAGAAATTGGACTGATATTGATATGTGATAGTAACACTGTTGTTAGATTTACTAATATTTTTATTGTATCTGTTTCTTTTTATCAGATTAGTCGTAAGAATAATTGACAGAACTCTCGATTACTAAAATAATCGTTTACAATAATAAATGACTAACGATCATTAATGGTTACATGAAGCAAACTTTGATGCATCAGTGAAGTGTGACCTATGGCTCTCTGGACCGACCTCTGTCCTGCAGGTTCTACCTGCTGGTTCTGGATTCAGAACTGCCTGATGGGTCAAAGTTCACAGTAGGATGAGGTTCTGCCATGCACACCGTTCTTATCCATCTCCTCCTCAACCTGTTGGGATCCATTCCTGTAGTAGAAGGGATGGAAATGATATAAAGGATAAAATACGGCTCCAATCTGGAATAATGTCTTTTCCTTCCAAGCTTGTCCTCATTGGACCCGATACACCCGACTGCAGTGATCCTGCATCGACTTCAGGATTGGGAACGGAATGTCCTCGGCATCAAAACAGGTTTTTCTGTCTGTTTATTTATCTTTGACTTGAGAGAACCTTCACGGCTCAATGATTTGTTCCCGCTTGTTCATCTGACTCAGGTTTCAGTCAAACAAACAGACCTGAGTCAGAGAACAGCCCAGATCCGGGAAGGAGTCCTGCACTGTTTCCTTCAGGCCTGCTGCTGCCGTCGGCGTCTGGTCAGCACAACGTCGCCCATCTTCCCCTGCCTGACTCGATGACCTGCCAGCTCCCAGAGCAGGTCTAACCTCTTTCCCCTAATCCCAGCAGCGTTTCACACGCATCCCATCCGGTCCTCACGTGTCCCAGATCAGCTTTAGCTCAGGAGAAAGCCCGGCCTGGGCGGGATGTGCAGCAGATTACAGGCAACCTGCCGACTCCCAGAGGAGAAGCCGACCCGGTCCCTGTGGTGGACCCGGCATGCTGTGGGCCTCCAGGTCTGAGGGAAGGAAACAGCTCTGCAGGATCAGAGTTTAATCCCGACCTTAAACGTGTCTTAATCCTCAAAGGAAAACAGGGTTTTCAACACAAAGAGCTGCTAACTTTTAAAATGAGGTCCAGATTCTCCCCAAACTTCTCAGCTGGACCTCAAAGTCTGAGACTTCAAAATGAACTGGAAATTTTTAGAAACAAGAGAAACACGGAAACAGAGTCTGAGCTTCATCCTTCACCTGATCATGAGAGGCTGCAGCTTCATGAATCCAGATGAAACCAGAGCAGAGTCCAGAGGATGCCAAGGTCTCCTCAACACGATGAAGGGAGAGCAGCAGCTTCATGACTGGGAAGATGTGATGAGAAGGAGCAGAGACAAGGAATAACTCCAGGATTACAGGATTGGAGATATTTGGGTCAAACCAAGGAGGGATTCTGTGAAAACCTGCGGCATCATGCAGGGAGATAAAAAACCAAGAAACAAGCTGCAGACAGGATGTTCACCCAGATATAACTTTATTGATATGATACCTAGAAACAGGAAGAGAAGTTTCCTGACTGCGCCAGTCTGTCCCTCGGACAGACGGCGTTATCTGGGCTGGTTACTTCCTGCTGGTGTTTCAGGTTTTACTGGTTTGAACTGGAGGCCTAAATATCAATGTCCGGTTCAGACCAGAACTCAGATCACAGCCAACTTTCAGGTCAGACTCTGAAGCGGGCAGGAAGGATGCTGGGACCACAAACAGGAAGTACGAGATGACCAGACTGAGGTGGTTTCCATGGAGATCCTCTTGAGAGACACGGACATCAACAAACATCCATCCTCATGGAGTGTGTGTGTTTACTGGGGATTGTTTCACCCGCAGAACCAGACACAGAGAATCACACAGGACACGTCGACGTAAAGACACACACTGCTACACACACACTCCTGCATGGCTGGGATTTGAACCCAGGACCTTCTTGCTAGCAGCCGCGCCATGCTGCAACCGTCAGGTTTGTGAACACAGCTCAGTTAGATGGCGGTGCTGAGGACGAACCGGATCTCCAGAAGGGAAACCAGGGAATGTAGAATAATTTATGCTGGATTATTTTGGGATGTAGTGTTGAGGAAAGGATTTCTTATGCAGCTCATAAGAAAAATCCTTTAGATTTTTCTGAAGTTTTACTTTCCGACCTGAAAAGTTCAGCCTGATCTTCCTCCTCCTCTTCCTCAGCTGGTGTTTATTGTTTTCAGGTCAAACTGATTCATCCAGTTTGGTTCTGCTGCTGGAAAACAGCTCGACTCAGAGACACCAGGAGTGCCATTCAGAACGGGACAGCCTGTTTCATCAT
>CAEGAG010250864.1:0-20335 GCA_903067065.1 Brachyrhaphis terrabensis
TTCCCGCTACCATCATGGCGGTCGTTTTTGCTACCATCATGGCGGCCGTTCTTGCTACCATCATGGCGGCCGTTCTTTCTACCATCATGGCGGCCGTTATTTCTATCATGGCGGTCGTTTTTGCTACCATCATGGCGGTCGTTTTTGCTACCATCATGGCGGCCGTTGCCGCTACCATCATGGCGGCCGTTCTTGCTACCATCATGGCGGCCGTTCCCGCTACCATCATGGCGGTCGTTTTTGCTACCATCATGGCGGCCGTTCTTGCTACCATCATGGCGGTCGTTTTTGCTACCATCATGGCGGCCGTTGCCGCTACCATCATGGCGGCCGTTCTTGCTACCATCATGGCGGCCGTTGCCGCTACCATCATGGCGGCCGTTCTTGCTACCATCATGGCGGCCGTTCCCGCTACCATCATGGCGGTCGTTTTTGCTACCATCATGGCGGCCGTTCTTGCTACCATCATGGCGGCCGTTCTTGCTACCATCATGGCGGCCGTTCCCGCTACCTGCAGCAAAGCCTCTGATTCCTCTGTTCAAATCCTGGAGTTTTTGTTTTCCCTTACTAAAGCCAATAATGATGAGCAGGAGAGCGAGGCGACCTCTGTGCCCCTTTCGGTGCTGCCGACCAACTGAGGGACAAAGGTTCTCCTCTAGTCTTTTAAATGGATGTAACCATGGAAACCTGCAGATGACATCACAGACATGCTAGAAACGCTGCTGAACCCGGGCAAAATGTCAGCATGGAACAGCTGAAACAGGAATCTACGAATTCGTTTGACTGATGGGCCTTTTGATCAGATCGATCTAATCAATCGGTTATTGCTTCCTGTCCATCACCGCTACATTTCCCAGTTCCCAGGGACAGACACTCTTACAGAAGAGAACATTTTTAAATGTTAGATATTTTTAGGGATGCGCCATATTGAATTTTTGGTTGATATCTGATTTGCCGATATACTAAAACTCATTTGGCTGATAATTGATACTGATAAGCTTGTAGAATGGGCTCCTGGTGAGGGTTTTTTTTCTCTTTGGTTAACCGTGACCATGACGGTCTGAGTGGTGGTTCTTGACATGGTTAATTGGGTTGGAAGTGCTGCAGAACTTCGCTGTTGCTCCTCCTTCATCACTGATGCTGATCAGTCATTGCAAATAGCAGTTCTGCTATCAGTTTCCGACATTCTGAAAATCTTCCACACTGCTGACATTTTCCCTTGGTCCTGCTCTGTCGCCGTGGTCAGATTAGACGCCATGACGTTGTTACTCACACGTTTTATGTAGGTGAGTTACTTTGAAGGAAAAGCCCATGTCAATATAAAATTTTACAGCTAATATCAGGCGATACCGATACCGTGCCGATAACATTATAGTTTATTTAATGGTAAATAATAAGTAGCGTATGGCCTCTGGTTTGTCTGTCAGCAGGCAGGAAACTCCATTTGTAAACCGCCAGTGGATCGGATTCAACCTGGATGGCGATACGACCAGATTAACTCGTGCCGCCGTGGTGACGACCCAGACAGGAACGTGACCCAATGCAGCAGTGTTCCTGACTCGGCTATGATGGCGCTGCTATCAGCAAGGGAGACCCAGACGGGTCATCAGGGTTAGGGTCACTGACAGGATTGGGGTCCTTCTGAGCCTAATCTCCCTGGAGAGACTGACCTGGCAGTGACCCTGCTTGGGGAAGGTAATGGCTTTGTGCTTGTTTCACACCTTATCAAGTCCAGAGGACGTCACACTACAGTCATTCGCCCTTTCACACACTCACACGCTGATGGTGGCAAACGACTGGAAAGTAGCCGCAGCTGCCCTGGGGCAGTCTGACAGAAGACAGGATGCCTCGCACCGGCACCTCCTGCTGGGTCGTCTGACCCCCACCATTAGACGAGGTGGGTGGAGTGTCTTCTCCCAGGTGGAGTTGGGTTTAAACCAGCAACCCGCCGACTACTTCTACCACCATCGCCCCGATGCCAGGTCTTTGACTTTGTGACTGAGGAGCCGTCACGAGCTGGGACTTAATTATAGAGTCCGTGTCAGCATGAGAGCACCCCCACACACACACCCCCACACACACCAACATATGCACAATCGCTAACTTACTTTTTGTTGCAGCTTAAACTGACGCGGTTCATCGGGGGTTAGGAACCGAACTCCAACACGCGGTGTTCCTGCTTCAGTTAACATTCATCCTAACCTGTTATTTTCAGCTTCAAACATTTTCCCGGCTCTATTTTCAAGCAGGTTGTTTCTGGATTGTGGCGCCGGGAGAGAGTCACATGATGACGTAGTGATGTCATCAGAACGTACTGAGTGTTTTATATTAAATTGAGTGTTGTATTTTTGAGTACAAGTTTATTTTTTTTCTCTTATTATTATTTTGCATACTTTAAGAGTTTATTTGAATTAGAAGTAATTGCTTAGTTTTTTTGCTTGTTTGGGCTTTCTGTGGACGGAGCCTGTGGCTTTAAAAGCAGGGCTCTGCTCCACAGGGGGTCAGTCTGTGGCTAAACTCCTGAGAAGTCACATTGAAGGTACTGCTGTTTGTCTGATTTTAACCTGCCTTGCATGTCCTTTGTATATATTCTGCTCCTGCCATCTTTGTTCACCTAATAAATTTCACTAAAGTGATCTCCGGCCTTGGCCAGTCTTTGTGGTTGTCCAAGTCATAATAGAACCCCGTCACAGACTTCCTGCAATAGTTCCTGTAAATGTCTAAATCAATCCTCCAACAACGTGTTGTGCTCTGGCTCTGGTCCCAGCCTGTGGGCCGGTATCGACTCAGTGTTGTCTTGATGTGGACAGTTGGCCGTCTGATTCGTCCTGTCTGCTCTGAATCTGGAATTAGCGGCAGAGCTAATAAAGCTGATTAAAGGTTTGATCCCAGCAGCTGGTGGCGCCAGCGGCTCAGACCAAACCAAGCCCCAGTTGGAGCGGGGATCGAACCAGCAACGAGCCAACCGCTCCTGTAACAACTGCAGTGGTGAGCTGTGTTTCAAAAACCAGTCGATTAAAGTTTACAATAATTTGTTACATTAAGTTCAGAAAAGATGCGATAGGCAGTGTCTACGCCTTAAAACCAGTGGTAGAACAGTTTATAAAAGAAGATTTAATAAAGAGCATCACGGTCAGTAAATAAAGTTTTCAGGACAAGGCAGAAGCAGCGTCCTAGCTAAAGCGGGGCGTGGTCCACCAGCCTTTCCTTGGCGGTCTCCAGCGATCCAACGCTCGGCCCTCCACCCTACCCACCAGACCTGGAGGCCCCCACAGCCTGAGCCGGGGCCTCGGCTCCCGCTGTGGGTCTTCACCCCCGATTGTCTTTTAACCGTCGGGCCCTTGGGAACCCATCAGCTGTCAGTGAGAGTCTCATGGGTGGGAATCCCAGCGTCAAATAAATATGCAGAAATACAAACCCAAATGGATCCAAAATAATTAAAATCAGTCAATAACACAGAAAGGTAAAATAACATGAATCAATATTTTGATGTGTAACGATGATTTGCTCGTCAAAATGGAATGTTTGTTCTCAGTTGTTGACTGTTTGGAGTTTGTCATGATTGTATTTTTGTGATGCACTTTGAACTGCCTTGTTGCTGAAATGTGTGATACTAATAAAGTTGATCGACAACTCATCTTAGAATTTGGATGCGTCTTTATTAAGCAAGCTTTTTAGCAGAGTTGAGCAACAAAACAAATGTAATAATCAAAGATTCTAGATCCAAAATAAAACTCTACATCACCTGGGCTCCACCTACTACCTTCCCCTACTCTGAGTTGCTAACTTACTGAACCAGGCTTCATCTCAAACCCAGATGGTGAATGGAAACAGGAATCTTTAATGGTGACTTGCTACTTTACGGCTGAATCTCCTTCTGACTGGATGCAAAGTAGAACTTGTTGTTGTCCTCAGAACAGTTCAGCTCCTCGTCACCAGTGTGACCTGAGACATCAACATATTGACAAAATGAACATTTTCAATTCTAAAAACAATATTTGCTGCTAAATTATTGAATAACTAGCTTTGGATGCTACTGTGGATGTTGACATTAGCATTAGCTGCTACCTGTTTAGCATTGACATGCTATTTTAGGCTAGCATAGCTTCTGATAGCCGTCAGATTTATAAGCGTACCAGAACTACATGAATATAAAGGTTCCGGGTGGGAACTTTAGTGTGTAAAAAAAAAAAAAAAAAAAAAAAGTGATTAAATGGGTTAAAAGTTTTAACATGTAAAGATCTATGTAATTAATTATTGATGCTGAGAAGGGGAGATGGCTGGGCTGCTCAGTGAGTCCTGAAGGGTTCTGGTGACGCCATGAAGGCCCTGCAGCTGGTTCTGCTCCGTCCCTGGGTGCTAACCTTGACCTTGACAGCCATCACACCTTATTAACATTAACTACATTCCTCCCAGTGGATTCTGGACCCTTTACTGGCTCCAGCTGGCTGTCAGGTTTTGCCTGGAGGAAATCCTCCTTCCTTCAGGTTGTGTGGCCAGACTAGTCGTCTCACTACAATGTGGAAAAGTTGGATTGCTTTCAACCAGAGATGGGGGAAAACTCTTCTCAAACCTTTATTCTTGAAACCCTTAACAGCCTTAGCATTGAGCCTGCCTACAAGGTCACTCTTTCTACATGTTGTCACCTGTAGAAACCTGTGAGACACAGAGTGGATGAAAGGATGAA
This sequence comes from Brachyrhaphis terrabensis, assembly GCA_903067065.1. NCBI lineage: Eukaryota > Metazoa > Chordata > Actinopteri > Cyprinodontiformes > Poeciliidae > Brachyrhaphis > Brachyrhaphis terrabensis. The sequence goes on from CAEGAG010250864.1 coordinate 4,688, forward strand.
TCATCTCAATTCTCTACAGATAAACCTCCAGGACTTTTGTGTCTTCCGTCTCTGAACTTGTTTCACTTTCAGTTTGTTTCGAGTTCTTGAAAACAACACAGCCGTTTCCTTCAGTCACACCCATCTGGAAAATATGCTAAACATGTCACTAAGTCATCCCTGACAATAAATATTCTCCTCATAGCTTTTCCTTCTAATCCTGCTTGACCTTACGACAACATCAATGTGAAAAGAAGAAAAATATATCAGGAAAGAATAGAAACAACCAGCTAACAGTTTTTGCTAAACATTAGACTGAAAAACAAAGAATTATCAGAATCTACTGCACAATCATAATCAGATTTACTTGTGTTGAAGTTGCTCTGAAAGAAAGAAAACAGGAAAATGTGCAGGTGAGTGAGGAGAGGAATGGAGGGATGAATGGAGAGAAACAACAAACGTGGAAACCAAAGGAATGTTGTTTTCCACCGACCGGGTGAGGAATGCAACAGATGTTGCAATAAAATCTCTATTTGTGTTTTTGATTTGCCAAGATTTTCAAAACCCTAAATAAAAATGAACTGACTGTTTTACCTACTTTCCCTCCACCGATCAGGGATCACTTACTTTTTTATTTTTTACCAGATTTTCATGAATCTTTGTGAAACTCATCTCCTCTGCGTTATGGATATTGCCAGTTGTTACAGCATAAAGAGACGTGGTGTGTTTCTCCTCTGTTAATTAAGACAATTCAGAAGCGTTGATATATTATCTGAAGAAGAGAGAAAATCCTCCACAGGGTTCCTGTTAGATTTGAACATAAAAATGCTTCTGTGTTCATTGCCAAGCCGTTGGTATGGGAGGCGCATGTGCAGCTAATTTATTTATGGGTAAATTTAAAAATGATCATGTGATTCATAATAATCATTTTGAGCCGAAGCTGAAATGCGGGTTTTGATACATAAATGACATATTTACGAGTTTTCAGGCAGCTCAACTCTCACATTTTAAATTTTCTGTTTTGTACTTTTTAGTAGATCAGACAGGAAGAGACTTTGACTATACACTAGTCCTCATGCTTCAGTCAGGCTCACAGGGATTTGTAATACTAGGAACAACTGTAGAAAATGTTTGAAATTTTACCAAATCCAGATCAACACAGAAGAATCTTACTTTTGGTTTGGTTTTAAGAGTTTTCTGTAACATACTTTGTTAAACACTAAAATCTGTACTGTCTCTTTAAGAGAGCGCTCTGTTGGCTGCCTGAGAAGAGGTAAGAAGTTTCCCTGGCTCTTTGTTAAACTCATGTTTTATTCATTTACAACACAAATGGAACTACATGCAGCTGTGAATATTTATCTGTTTTCAAACATGAAAACATTTTTCCTGAGTTTAGAGCAGATGTTGCTAGGCGACAGCCATCGGGTTTCTCCTGTGTGGAGGAGCTGCATGTTACTGAGCATTTAGTTTCCTTTTGGCCGGCCTCTGCCAGCAACCAGCTCCTTTCTTCAACTGAACTCAATGCAGAGCAAATCCAGGATAACGGTGAAAAACATCCAGGCATACGCAAACCAAAAATCCATGAGGACCACTTCCTGAAAAAATGCTATGAGGAAGTCAAAAGTGTAGATTCTGCTTGCTCTCTAAGATTAAAAAGGATTTTATGTGTGACCCGCTCACAGGTTTCAGGGGTTTCCCTTCTAACCGGCGGTCTGGCCAGACGTTACAGCTGCTCTCAGTGTGACGAAAACAAAATGTTTTCCTTCAGCCTCAAAGAGACAGAAGGTTTTCTATTTCACACGTAATCACTTGCTGAGCTCAATCTTTGGATCTGTTGAAATTTATAAAGGTAAAACTAAAAGAATTAAAGCTAATGGAAATAATTTCATGACAGCTGGCCATAATATTGGCTCTCTGAAACTTCAAGGTGTGGAAGTTGAGCCGGGTCTCAAAGAGGAAGTGGCAGATCACCTCAGTTTGATCCTGAAGGACTTCATCAAGTTCTGCTGCTGAACTGCTTCTGTGATGATTCATTTTAGACAAACAGCTGCTGCAGTAATAAAATCTCAGCTGATTTCAAGCAGTTTCTCTTTCTGCTGTTGAGACATTCAGTAGATCCTTGATGCTTGGCAGAGATCCGAATCTGGCTGTTGTTGTCCGTCCTCCCTCATCCAGCTCACCGCTTTGCTTCGTGGCTCTAATTGTCCTCGGCTGTTTACTTCCACTGAACTCAAAGAAAATCCAGCGGGATGGGATGGGATGGGTGTAACCGCAGCCAGGGATATCAGACATGCAGAAACATGCGCTGCTACAGATTCCAGGTGATGTTCCTGTAAAAAGCAAGGAAACAAAGGCTGCTAAAAATACACACCACTAATGGTTCCTCTGAGCTAAATGTGACGGTAGCTGGAATAAATGGCACCACATTTTAAAGGAACCAACATTCAGATGATTCTAGAAACATGACTGCAGTTGTGTTTAGTGATTCTTAATGTTGAGACATTCAGAGATTTTTTTTTTTATGTTACTTGATTATTTAAAATGTTATTTAAATAAATTTTAAGAAGCTTCAGTGTTTTTATGCAAGGTCATAACTGACAAAGTGCCTTGCAAAAGTATTCACACCCCTTGCATTTTTCCACACTTTGTCACATTACAAACATAAATAGATGTTATTGGAATTTAAAGGCAGTTTGTCGCACTGAGAGAAAAAAATGCTCAATACTTTTGCACACCGCACTTTAACATTTTTATTAATAAAAAATATTTTGAATCATGTATAATTTTCTTTCTACTTTACAATTATAAACCACCTTGTGTTGGTCTTTCACATCAAATTCCTATGAAATATTTTTATGCTTGTGGTTGTATTATGAGAAAATATGGAAAAGGGGTTTGAATACTTTTGCAAGCCACTCACCAGGGATGTGCAGCTGATTAGGATGACCTTTTAAAATGTACTTAATGCTCATGTTTATTCCACATTAAGAAGATAACAGATTCAGTACATCAGAGCAGAAAGTAGATGTGCAATAATAGCAGAAAATGTATTTAAAAAGATGTAGAGAAAATGATTGCTAAAATAAAAGCAGGGGTGTCAGAACTTCTTTATTTAGTTGGGAGCAGTGATGGATGTAGAGTCTAACAGCTGCTGGGAGGAAGGATCTGCGATAATGCAGCTTTGTGCACCAAGGATGCAGTCTGTCTTCATAAAGTTATGATCCAAAACAAAAGTTTTACTGACAGATACATTTATTTTCCTTTTGAAATTTGCATGTTCAGTGTAGTTCCCTGGCATTTGTCTGATTCCCATCGCTATGACGACTTGAGGAAACACCAGCAGAAAAACATCATTCCTGAAATGAAACATCTGAAGAAATGCGGCTGATTAGACTCACATTCTGTTGCAGAGCCACGCCCAGGCCGACAGGGGGAAGATGTTGATGGAAAATGGTTTCTTGGAAACATAAAACATGTTGAAGAATAATATTCTGGAGGCCAATGACAACAAATGAGATGAGGAGGAGCGTGAAACAAACATTTGTTTAAAGAAGGAATATGTAAAGACATAATATTTTTATTCAATAATTGTATCTGAACATACAGCCAGAAATATTATGGGATATAACAGAACAGAGCAGATTCATGGTCTAGTCAAAGTTCAGACCTAAATCCAGCAGAGAATCTATGAAAACAAAGATATCCTCTATTGATAAGGACCGATCTGGAAACGCTCTGCTGAATCAGATGGGATAAAAAAATGAAACTGATTTTCCTGCCACTAATTTTATCGTTGCTCTGTGACATAAAAACACAAGCAGCTCCACTGAAGCCACGACCAGGTCAAATGTGAAATATTTGATTCGTTATATTTTATTGAATCAAGTATTGATTCAATAAAATATGTTTTGAATATATTTTATCGAATCAATGCATGAATATGTTTTTTATTCATTCTTTAAATAAAAAACATACAATTTTCTTCCTTCTGACAAAATGTCAGAGCTTTTCTTCCAGATTCCTGTCAGACATGTTTAGCTAGGTCAGGGTCAGGGTTAGGGAAGGACATTGTCGGGATCTTGGGTTGTTTTTGTTTGGTTTGTTTCTTGTTTCTGTTCCTTAGTTTCTTTTTTTTTTTCGATCAGTCCTGTTTCTGTTCTTATTTTGGTTCAGTTGTTTCTTCGTGATTCTAGTTTATTATTTCTTGTGTCTAAGTTACTCTGGATTATTATGTTCCTTATATCTACTCATTCTTTAGTGTTAGTTTATTCCCTAGCCCCCTGTCCCTCTCTGTCTCCCCTCACACCTACGACCATTTAACCAATCAGAGCAGGTCTTTTTCTCCAGCGCTCTTTCTACATAAAGTCCTCTTCAGCTATAACCCTAACCTTGGTTCTTCTCATTTTCTCCTTGTTGTCATTTTGTTTCTGGACTCTTGTTTTGCTCTGCTCTGGCTCCCTGGGTTCCCTGTGTCTCCATGGTTTTTGTTGTCAAATCTCCTCAACGTCTGCTGCTTTTGGTTCCACTTTACATCCACATAACATGAAATTTGTCCTGAAGTTAACCTGCAAATATATGATGACACCATTGTTTCCACATCGGACCAGAGTAGCACTATAGTCAGTGAACGACTTCAGAACAACCTGCAGAGATGATCATCATGATTCCTGTTTAACTCTCAATACAAAGGAAACAAAGTGGATTTGCTTTTCAATCAAGAAAACATCATTACAGTCATTGAATATCCAGATCAATGGATCCTATTGAATATTTAGGAATAATTCTGGATGCTCAGTTAAATTTTAGGAGCCATGTTGATAAAATCAGCAAAACTGTCAGATCAAATATAAACTGTTATAAAATGATTATAAATTGTTTAACACTCCACTGTGCAGAGATGTTTCTGAACTCAATGATTGGGTCTCATTGCTCCTATGGAGCTGCTGGCTGATCTCAGACCAGTTAAACTCAAACCTTTAGCAAGTCTCTATAATCAGGCTTTAGATTATAGAGACTATAATCTAAAGCCTGATTATAGTCTCTATAATCAGGTTTATAGAGATTAGCCTGATTATAGGCTAATCTCTATAAGGAAAGTCAATCAGTCAATCTGATTGACTTTTATATCAAAAGTCAATCAGATTTCATCATTCTCACAGTTTGGCCAAATTCTGCATTTTGGACTTTCCTAATTTTATAAATTCTAATCTTTAAAATAGATTTTTAAGTGTTCCTACACCATGAAGCGCCTGCATTCAGAGCCTGCAGGGCAGCAGCAGATCTACTAGAGCAGCTTCAGGTGGAAACTGTAAGGTCACATTTTGAAGAACCACTTTTGCTCAAAGTTCTCAGTCTGTGAGACGATCTGCAGTCTGGAACTCACTTCCTGTTGACTTAAAGTCCAAAACCAGTTTTAATATGTTGAAGAAACAAACTAAACTCTGGTTATGTCAGAAACAGAACTGTATCCATTGTGATGTTTTATTCTACAACATTATGTTGTGCTACTTTAAATGATGATCACTTCAATTTTTAAAGGTACTTTTTAAGAGCCCATCTAGGGACAAGTGCTGTGAATTACCAGGCTGCACAGTGAAGCAGCTACCTTGCAGCCAGAAGGTTGAGGGTTCGATTCCTGGTCTTTCTGTATGGAGTCTGCATGTTCTCCCAGTGCAGGGGTCACCAACCTTTTTGAGACTGGGAGCTAATTCACAGGTACAGAGTAACATGAAGGGCTACTTGTTGGATACAGACATACATTTTCTTGGCTCAGCCTTTATAACAATAGTATATATACAGGTATATATATATGATTACATGCTGCCTGATCATATTAATGTTAGGGACTACTGGCAATAGTTATCAGTAATAATAACTGATAGTTCTTAGTTCTGAACTAAGAACTTCTGAACTAAGAAGTTCTTAGTTCAGAGTTTTAAGTTTGATTCCCTTTTGGAGCTTTTCTGTGTGATTCTAAATTACCCAAAGTGACTGACAGTATGGATGGTTGCAGCGGCGGCGGCAGCAATTTATTTAAAAAAAATTATAATTTACTTTTTTAAAAAATTCTAAATATAAACAAATGTTATGATTTCAATGTAAAAACATTAAATTAAATAATTTCTTTGGCTCCGCGGGCGACCAGGGGCCCGCGGGCACCACGTTGGTGACCCCTGTCCCAGTGCATGCTGGGTTCTCTCCGGGTTCCTCCTACAGTTCAGAGTCATGATTGTCAGGTTAACTGGTCTCTCTAAATTCTCCCCAGGTGTGTGTGAGTGTTTACTATTTCATTGGTCTATCAAAGTGTTGAATGAATGAATGAATGAATGAATGAATGAATGAATGAATGAATGAATGAATATCAGTTGACATTCATTCATTCATTCATTCATTCATATCAGGGGTGCCAATACTTTTCACCAAGAAACCAGGAGTTTCTCCTGCTGACCTCATTTAATTCAGATCCAGGTATTAAGACCCAGAGCAGCAGAACCAGAACCGGATCACCTCTTTGTGGGAGTCCTTGTGGGCCTCCAGGGTCTTCATGATGGTCAGCTCGGCGTAGTTCCTGAACCGGGTCGGCTGGTTCCTGAGGATCTCCTTCAGAACCCGCAGGGCCAGGGCCCGGATGGTGTGCTGCCGGGAGACGAGAACCGGGTCAGTACCGCCCGAGAGCCCCGGTCCGGTCCCTCTGGAGAGAGACCGCCAGCAGGCCTGGAGGAACCCTAGGAAAGAGAACCGGACCAGGCCCTCCCCAGAACCAGAACCTACGTCCTTGTCACAGAGCGTCTCCAGCAGCAGCAGCAGGACGGTCTTGAAGTGTTCGTCCCACACGGGGGCGCTGTCCTCCCTCGTGACCTTCAGCAGCTCCAGCAGCGCCGCGCGTCGCTCCTCGCTGCGCTTGTTGTGATTGGACAGCTCCTTCAGCAGGTCGGCCACCAGGTCCGAATGGTCCGGTCCGACTGCTCGAAACCACAGAGGGGTTAGCATGGCCGCTAGGACGTCCCTGACCACCTGAACGATTCTAGAACCGGGGAACGTCCCAGAGTCAGAGCAGAACGACCCGGCAGAACGACCCGGCAGCACCGACCCAGCAAAACGACCCGACCCGGCAGTAACGATCCGGCAGCACCGACCCAGCAGAACGACCCGGCAGTACCAACCCAGCAGAACGACCCGACCCGGCAGTAACGACCCGGCAGAACGACCCGACCCGGCAGTACCGACCCAGCAAAACGACCCGACCCGGCAGTACCGACCCAGCAAAACGACCCGACCCAACAGAACTGACCCGACCCGGAAGAACCAACTTGACAGAACCGACCCAGTGGAACTGACCCGACAGAACCGACCCAACAGGATCGACCCAGCGGAACCGACCCGACAGGACCAACCCGACCCAGAGGTTAGAACCCACACCAGCAGCAGGCAGGAAGTGGGCGGAGCCACAGGATGACAGGCGATAAATGAGGGAAACAAACAGCAAGAGGAGGAGGAAGAGCGTTTACCAGGACAAAAGCCTTTAGGGAGACTCATCTTGTTTTCACTCGAATCCTTCCGCCGGCCTGCAGGGAAGCGGAGGGGTGGGGGGTCAGGGGTCAGGGGTGGGGGAGGATGATGGAGGATGGAGATGGGGAGGTGGGTGCAGAGAGAACAATGTGATGGCAGCAACAGAAACAAATGTGCTGAACAACTGGATGGAGACATATTTGGTTTCAGGATCGTTTCTTCCTGTAGCCATGGCGACAGACTGAGGTCTGAGGTGACCTCTCACCTCTCAGCTGGATCACAGGTTACCACCTGGCCGCTGGGCTGGCATTAGCAGCTGATCCAGTTCTGAACGGCGCCCAGGATCCGAGGCGTTAACGTCTCGTTCTACTTTCATTTACACTAAACGATCCAGGATTAGTAACAATAAACTCTGAGAAATATTTAGTTTACATGTAGAAACAATACAGGAATAATGCTGTAGGTTCTTAATTTTAATAAAATATAGTCACATGAATGTCGCCATGTCATTCTAGGTAAATGTCGTCTGATGGTCAAACTAGCTCCATCCAGCCAAACAGTGATGCTTCACGTCTTTAAGCCTTTTCTAATTGAATCGGAGCGTTGAAATTACATGTAGTGATGATGATGATGAGGACCAAACAGAGGAAGGGGACAGTTGGACATAGGAGCTGCTGCTGCCTTCAGCTTCATAAATGAAACGATGAATGACCCGTACCTCTGGTCGGACTGTGTGACCCGACCACAGGACACCGCTGTACCTCCGGGTCCGACCCAGAACAGACATACTGTAAGTTGTGATAGGCTGTGGCTCTCCCACTGCGCTCTTCTTTTGTACATGTGGGAACTTATCCACTCACCTGTTTTTGTTTGTTTTACACAGTGTAGCATTATCTAAAATGACACCAGGCAAACACAATGTCATAAACTTTAGATACGTTTGCTGTGTTTACGCTGTAGATTCCAGTACACAACAGGCCAAAACGAATCATCAACCCATTGGTGAAAAAATGGCCATCTCCATGGCTGAAAAACATAACTAAAGATAAACATTTTTGAAGCAATCATGAGTTTTGGTGTATCACAAACTGCATTTTTTTAGTTAAGAAAATGTTGACATATTTAGGCCAACATGTTCAGCTTATCCAGGATTCCTTTAAAGCAGGGGGGTCAAACTCTAGTCCTCAAGGCCCGCTGTCCTGTAACTTTTAGATGAGCCTCTGCTGCACCACCTGAACAGATTAATTAGGTCATTAAGGCTCTGGAGATCTGAGCTACACAAGCAGGTAATTAAGCCATTACATTCCAATGTTTTGTAACCGGGGCACATCTAAAAACTGCAGGATACCTGGAGGACTGGACTTTCACACCTGTGCTTTAAAGGGTCAGCCGACCATCACTGGTCAATGACTGCCCCCTGGTGGCCAGATACTTATACATACAATGACTGCTGTCAATACTGAGCCAAATTTATTGTCATCGCAATGTTTACCAATATTATTATTTAAATATTTTCTGGCATCGCAATATTTAGCGATATCAAAAACATTTACCAATATTATTGTAATATTTGCTTATATTGTCATCATTGAAATATTTTCTAATACTATAGTCATCACAATATTTACTAATAAAATCATAATGAGAATATATTGTAATATTATGCAGCTCTTATTTCTACCCTTCCAGAGTGAAGGGGTCTTCCTGCTGCATAGTGCCCCCTCCAGGAGTCACAGAGAACTGATTCTGGGATCTGTTAGCATGTTAGCAACATGTGTGACTCCTGATTCAACCTGGAGACGAGTCCAGGTGATAACAGCAGGTAACCTTTGACCCTTGCTGGGACATGCAGAGTGTCTGCAGACTCACAGTCACGGAACTGCTCCACGTCGTCATCGAACACGGCCTCCTTCAGCGCGCTCTTATCGTAGGCGCAGATGGTTTCTCCGTAGCCGTAGGGGGCAAACTCGCGGCTCCGGGGCCCGGAGAAGGACCGTGGCGATGGGGTGTTGAGCAGCGACGTCTTGTTATCCAGGGCGGTGCGGCCGCCTTCCACCACATCTAAACCCAGACGACCATCAGGACCTGGAGACGGAGCCATGACTTCTCTTCCCACCTGACAGGAGGAAGTTCAGAATTAATCATATTTTCAAAATAAAACAAAAGGATTTAGCATCTCTTTGCATCTGCAAGAAGCCAATATTTGGCACCTGGAGCTTTATAAATGCAGTTATTATACCTGGTTTTCCTGTAGTATTACTGACTATAAAAAGGAAATGGAAGCTTGTGACTGGCATCAGACGCCAGTACTCCACCAGCAATCCACCAGTGAACCACAGCAATCCACCAGTGAACCACCAGCAATCCACCAGTGAACCACAGCAATCCACCAGTGAACCACCAGCAATCCACCAGTGAACCACAGCAATCCACCAGTGAACCACCAGCAATCCACCAGTGAACCACAGCAATCCACCAGTGAACCACCAGCAATCCACCAGTGAACCACCAGCAATCCACCAGTGAACCACCAGCAATCCACCAGTGAACCACAGCAATCCACCAGTGAACCAAAGCAATACACCAGCAATCCACCAGTGAGACACTCACGGCGTCGTCCCTCTTGCCGTCGCGGCGCAGCGACTCGTTCAGATCCTCCTGGCTGCGGTAGCTGAAGCTCTGGATGGCCTCGGAGACGCCGCGCAGCGAGCTGTAGATCTCCTCAGCGTTCATGTTCTCCGTGTCGTACTCCGTCACGCTGTCGAGCACAGAAGCGGAACGGTGGGTCAGAGGACGCAGCTGGAGCAGAAACACGGCCACCGGTCCGCATGCGTGCGCAGTGTTTCTGCTGCCGGTCCGGTCCAAGCGTGCCGACGTGTCGCTGAGCGATGCTTTCTGCAGCGACGCTCAGCGACAAACAGAACAACTGGACTCGGTCTACCTGGGTGAAAAGGCTCGGCGCAGGGCTCTGAGGCCAGGGGCGGCGGGGGGCGCAGCGGGGAGCAGCCCGTCGACCCCCCAACCCCACAAACGACTGTAGCAGCAGAAAGGGAGGATGGAGGAGAGGAGGAAACCAATGAGAAAAGGCAGGGCAAGGACAGAGAGAGGAGAGACAAAAAGAGTCTGAGCTGAGAGGTTCAGGTTAGAGGACAGATCTGCTTCCTGCTGATGGATCCAAAGGTTCTGACTAGTAGCATGCCGATCTATCGGCCACCGATCATAATCGACCGATTTCCGTGAAAAAGTGTATGATTGGTGATGTCGATCACTATCTCTACTTGCCGATCACAAACCGATCACCTGCATCTCAGACGTCGCACTTGACGGAGGACAGTAGGTTATCGAGGCTCACTGCATGAAAAAAAGACATCCGGAGCGATCAGACAGCAGGTAAAGCAGCGCACAACTACCAACACCAACCCGAAAGAGCACGATGGTTAGAAAGCTAATAACCCGAAAATAACCGTACTCATGGAGCTGGCGGTGTAAGACGCTGGTTCTGCTCTCGCTGTTGCACCGCCGCTACTTGCTACTGAGACGTAGCGCCTCGCTCCACCTGACGGTGAACTCTCACACCGAACGTCTGCTTAAAGCTGCAGCATGTAACGTAAAAAAGTTTTCACATATGTATTAAAACGTTCTCTGTCTTGGCATGGAAGATAATCTGTGAAAAAAATGAAAATAAAAGATGTAGCTCCTCTTTCCCCTCCAGATGTTCTGCAGAATTACACCGCTGGGTCAGAAAGCAGCTAGCCATGATATCGCTATCAGGCAGGTTGATCTGGTAACGCAGGGCTGATTATTTTAATGCAACCTGCATTTGACTTTAAATGAATGTTTAATTTTTTTACTTGAGATTATTTGATAAGTGTTGTGAGATGTATTTGACTTTATGTATAATTTAGGCTGCGAGAGTCTTACTGTTACATATTTTATATTGCAGGTTTTTCTGTTGACTTTTTGATTGAATACTTTATGCATGGGGCCTGCAGGTATTTTATGTTTTTGTCAAAATTAGGCGATTTCATGGTTCCGTTTTGCCAGATCTCATAGCAGCATTTATACCTGAAGAGAAACTTTAACAGCCAATCCAAGTGATCGGTATTGGCAGTGATCGGCCCAAGGGGGATCGGAATTGGCAGGAAAAACCCGATCGGAGCATCAGGAGGTTCTGACCTTTCGGATTCGGGATGGTTCCGGCGGTTCTGATGGGAAGCTTTTCACTTCCATCAGGTGTCATCGCTCTATTACGATTTTTAGCTTAAAGCCGATGAGTTCTACGCGAGTTTACGGTAGAACTCATCGGCTCAACTCCAAAGATGGCCGCTGCCATCTTCGGATAGAACCAGAACCCCTGGTGGGTCGGTACCAGAACGCCTTGCAGCAAAGGTTCCTACCTGGGAGACAGGCCGCCGTGGGAGCAGTTGGTGGGGGAAGTGAGCGGGCTGGACCTGCTGGGGGCGTGGCGCGGTGCCGTCCGGCCCACCGTGTTGCTGGGAGACCCCTGGAGAACAGAAGCAGAAGCTGAGCTTGAGAAGGCCTGGACCGGGTTCTGGAGGTTCTGGAGGGACTCACCACGCCGCTGCTGGTGTTGCTGGAGTTCTTGAGGTGGCTGTGCAGCAGCTTGGTGGCGCCGTCCTGGAAGGTCTTGGGCAGCGCGCCCAGCAGCATGGTGAACTCCGGCGTGTTCAGCTCAAACAGCGCGATCAGAACCACCTGGGCCGCCTGCGCACAGAACCAGAACCACTTACTGATCTCAGGTCCTGGAACCAGCAGAACCAAACCTGCAGAGGAACCTCTGTCAGAACCAGAACCTGGCACCTTCCATGGATCAGAGCAGGAGAACTGGACCAACAGAACCCAGCAACAACAAGTGAAGTCCAGCAGAACCTGGAGAAGTTCTGGTGTTGACTCAGCTGGATCTGGTCTGGATGTCCAGGAATCTCCTCCAGTTCTGCCGGGTTCTGCCCAAACGCAGGCAAACCAGTGTACTGAGATCTAGAACCTGATCTGGACACAGCTGGTGGACCTGGTCTGCCTTCCAGAACCAACCCCTGACCCGGCCCGCTCTCTCAGCTGAGTGTTTTAAAATCGACGCTGGCCCTTTAAATTGTTGGCTCCCAGACTCAGGAGAGACGGTGAGCTGGGTGTCCCTCAGGGCTATCCTCTCTCCTCTTATTTATTTACATGATACAGCAACATATGGGAAGTTTGCTGACGACCCAGTCATCGCCACGACGACCGTGATCCGGGACTCGGACCGAACTGAGACTCGGATCTCCAGAAGCTCCTCGCTCGCCCAGCTGTGGCGGCCCCGTCTCTCTAAGGGGGAGCGTCCAGGTGATGGACCAGAACCAGAACTCAGGCGCTACAGGTCAACTAGGGATTCTGATAAAAGGCTTTCACAGTTTCACATCAAATTAATTTCAGGGTTTGAAATTAATTAAATCACATCTTAATCAGCAAAACTATTTATTCAAAACAATTTACTGCTAATTTATTGAATAAACCGACAAATGAGCTAAAGACAAAACATAGTTTTAATCTTAAGGTGGAAAGCCTTTGTTCTTGTATCGCGGATGAAATGCGTCTCACCTTCCTGACGTCGGAGCTTTTAGGTTCGGTGGTCCAGGTAATGATGCGGGACACCGCCAGCCGCGTCTCGCTGGAGTTCACAAAGTCGGTCGGGTCCATCTGGCGAGCCAGAGACTCGATGTACTTCAGGATGGCAACCTTGACCTACGGACGACGGGACGTTTAGTCCCGGGCCGACGGAGACGCGGCGGCGGGAGACGACTGTGGCTCACCTTGAGGTTGGGGGTCTGGGTCTGGTCCACGATGAAGCGCATCAGGATGTTAAACTGCTGGTCGAAGGGGAACGACTCCCTGAAACGCAGCAGACAGAAGCTGAGTTCAGCGCTCAGGCAGATGACCTCTGACCACCTGAGTGAAGTTGGCCCCCCCACCTTCTTCAAATCAGAGAAAATTGGTGTCAAACGTTTGTGCTACGTTTGTGCATTTGCTGAACAAATGTAGTCAAGTCGATTGACACCCATTTTACCTGATTTGAAGAAGGTGGGGGACCTGGCTGACCTTTGATGACCTCTATAAACTATTATTAATATTATTAATAATAGTTTATAGTGCTATTATTTGTAATGATAGCACTGAAAAACATTTCCTGCACATACCAGCACAAACATAGCACAGTTGATTGACACCAAATGTATTTATTTTTGCAAATGTGAGCAGGGCCAAGGGAGTGGTTGACCTCTGATGACCCCTGGAGAATATTTTTCTTAATATCTTTAGAATGATAGCAGCACAAACAAAAAAAATTCTGCACAAACCAGCACAAACGTTTGACACCAATTTTGTCTGATTTGAAGAAGGTGGGGGGGCCCCAACTTCACTCAGGTCCTCTGACCCAGAAGGAGCTGACCGGGTCAGAGTGAAGGAAACCCCGAAACCAGCTGGACGGGTCAACGCTGGACATCATCTTCAACCATCAGAGCTTATTTCCTAGGAAACATTGATGATTTCTCTGCTTCTACTGATCAGATGATGTTTGAAGAGTAAATATTCAAAGCAGAATAATTCACACCAGGTAACTGGCAACAGAACCAGATCCAGATCTGGTACCAACTCACCCAGTCACCTGGTTTGTAATATTTGGTGAACCTCAGGGCTGACGACTCGGCCTCCTTCCTGGTCCATTTTATCTAGAATTTATCTCGAGTTTCTCCACCGAGGGAAAATAAAACTACACTAACATTAGTATGCAGATGATGCTCTGCTTGTTAGAGAGAAAATTATATTTTCAAGCTGTTCGGCACAGGGTCAGGTCACTCTGGCCGGTGTGAGAGAAGATCGGCCAGAATCAACTGGCTGGTCTGTTTGGACAGATAAGGAACAACAACTTGACAAATTTGTTATTCGGCGCCACTGAGATGGATCAGATTTTGATTTCCAGGAAGTCCAAAACCGATTCCTGGAAGGCCTAAAACACATATAGTACAAATTGAGCCAGAATAACTAGCAAGGTAAGGGAAGCAATGCTATTGGTCCAAACGTTCAAATACACATAGTGTTGTAGTATTCCAGACCGGTCTTGGTCTCAAGACCACTTTTTGATGGTCTCGCTCTCGTCTCAGGAGTTGAGGATTCGGGATTTTATTTCAAGACCGTCAAGACCACAACTGTGGAAATGTCACTAAACTACCAGCATATTGTCCAGTGTATTTGTTAACATTTTTGTTTTCAGTAGATGCAAAACATACTGATTAAAATCCAAGCAATAACGTGACTTACTAATTATGTGTTTCTGTCTTGTCAAACTCGCACGTCTCGATCTCCAAGACATGCTCAGTGGTTTGCATTTTATTCAAGCTGCAGTATATAACTTTAATAAAAAATATGTTTTCTCTGTATTTGTTAAAGTTGTCACCGTGTCATGACAGTTTGTTATGAGAGATAATATGTGAAAACAATCAATCTCCTCCACTTGAACTACTATTGCTGGCTAAAGTAATGCAACGTTCCGACCAAAAACAACCAATCAGAACCAGGAGGAGGGTCTTAGTGCTGTCAATCAACCTCATTCACTCACTGCTAAATGTGCTAATGGACCTTACCACAGGGGCCGCGTTTCATTGGCTGATGCCCATTCTATGTCATAGAACGGCAACGTGGCCGTCTCACAAACAAATGCTGCATTAGTAATTACATGCTAATGTACATTGTGGACTAGCAGACGAGCAGAAAGTTTTCGCATCAACAATTGTAAAAGAATGGTTCTCCATTGCCAGTGGGGGATCTGTACTGGTTAAAATGCACAACATTGTAAACAGAGTCAGAAATTGTAGCTAAGAGGATGATGGTATATTTTCTATAGTAAACTAAGGTTAGAAAAAGCAGTGAATGTTTTGTCTGAGGTCTAAGGAGAGCAGCTGGGTCAATATTACTATGGTGCTCCACTGTTTTTATGTTTGTTTCTTTCTGCTGAGTCGTTTCACAAACACTGTTAGCAAGTCAACGCTAGCAGCAGGAAGAAATGTTACCGTTAGAAGATGGAATAACATAAACTTAAAACTATAAAAGTATCCATGTTAGAAGTGAAAATGACCAGCTGTATAAATAAGTCTTTCACTGAGTTTTATT